>VYXF01004795.1:94845-130640 GCA_013397295.1 Polioptila caerulea | reverse complement strand
GAGAAAAGGATGAGTGGTTTCAGATTGTTTTCCCACAAGCAGAATTTAATTTACAGGTCTTCTGGACACTCTTGGCAATTAGTAGCCACAGTAAGAATAAGATATTCTGTGAAAATACCATGTTTCACCTACAAGAACTTCCTGCCATGAAAAATTTCAAGGTGATCAGGGAGTCTCATTTAATAGAAATCCACTAGCTCAAGGCAATGAAATTTCATTTTTCAAATGACAGCAAAAAAAGAACAAACAACAGTGAATGAAGTATTTGAACAGGTCACCATGACATGGCAAAGCTACCTCTGTGCTTATGAAAGCAGTGGAAAATGAACTTTCATCACTGCCAGTTTATGGGGCTGCCATTAAAAAGTAATTGCTAAGTAATTTCATCTGGTAGTGTAGATGTTTAACCCTAGCAGGAAACTAAGTACCACACCACGCAGTCACTTGCTCACTAGAGCCAGCTGCCACTGAGGGGATGGGGAGCAGAATCAGAAAAAAAGGCAAAACCGGTGGATTGACATAAAAACAGTTATTAAACTGTTGAAATAAAAGAAAATAAAATAAAAGTAATGATAGTACTGAAAAGAGCCACTCTGGTGAGGAAGAGGTTAACTTTCAAGAGAGAAGTGTGGCTGCAGATACAGGGCTAATAAAATACTTGCAGTTTGTTTTTCGTATCATTAATTTCTCAAATTTTTTTTCTGCTGCAACCCTTTAGTGGGTGCAGCTGGTACCACTCACACACCATCCCCCTGATTCCTGTGATTTTGAAGCTCAGTGGATGGTAGCATTTAGATGTGTAACAGGCCGATTTGTGGGTGTGGAGCTGGCAGCAAGCTGTGAAGTGCTACCATTTGGCAGTCCTCTTGTGGAAACCCCATTATTAACAAGCATGAGTGCACATCTATTGTGTTAGGAACATTCCTTGGAGCCTTTTGCTAATTTCACACCTTGATTCTTTGTAATGGTGAAGGTGCCTTTCACCTTTTGGAAAGTGTAGACTCTGGTGGTGTCACTGCTCATTTCAGTCCTGGTAGATAGATTTGGAACAGGGCCATTACTTCCAGTTTTGACAAAATTAATTCCCACCATTAACATTCATCGACCTCATCTGCTGATTTTATTTCATAGTTTCTTTCTAGATTTCCATCATCTGATTTTCAAGATCATAACTTTATGTTTGATTGTCAATGATTCCTTTTTGTTTATATTTTGTTTTAATCTTCCACACAATTAATTACTAGACTACCACAGTTTGGGCTTGATGTCTCTGCTCAAGTCTCCTTGCTTTGCAACTTGACAGAAGACAGAGAGAAAAGGTTCTTCTGCTGACTAGAAGAGAATGCAATGAAAATAAATTTTGCCAACATTTCATTATTTTTCATGTTGTCACTGATTTTTGAATTTTTGTGTACAAACAGAGGGACTTTGAGACGTCTTAGCCCTTTTAGAGGGCTGCTCTAAATAACCACGCAACTGGTTTGGACCTCAGGTACCCATAGTGATAGGAAAAGACTATATTGAAAATTACCTTTGAGCAATTCTAACTGTATTTAGTGCTCTGGCATAGCCAACCTGCAAAAACAAAGTATCTTGAAATTTACCTCAGTCTCAAAGCTCAGTGAGACTGAGGTTTTTGCCTGCTGTTTCTAGAGAAGTTCCCATTGTTACAATATGCATAAATATATTTATTTGTATGTCTTTAGTCTACATTAGCTCTTAGAGAAAATATTTTTAAAGAATGGGCTATGAAGAGTACACGTTACTGGTTCTTGGTTTGGGGTTTTTTTTAATGGAATCTGCATTTCCACTAAAGTCAATCTGGCTAACAACTATTTAAAACAGGTATTTTTAAGATGCGGATCTTGTAATAAGAATTCCATATAATGTCCAGTATGTACTTCTAAAATTTGGACTCCTAGTCATGTACTCCTAGTGCTATTTTCTGTACTTCTGCTATGCAGCTTTTTACTGGGAGTTCAGAAAAGCCAGCAGTTTCCTGCCCACTGTGAATACGGAGTGGATTGATGGCTCCGCAGTCCGCCCCAGCTGAGTGCAGGAGAGCCAGCGGAGGAAGCCCTGTCACCAAGGGATGCGCCGAGAGACTTGCACCAGGCTGTGCGTGGAGCTGTAATTGCAACATGAGTCTGGACCGGAACAGAGAGCCTGCATGTCTCCCCTTGTCCCTCCACAGGTGCAGAGGGGTCCCATGGTGACACGTACCAGCCCAGTCCAGCAGAGCCCCCTGCAAATGCAAGCGTGCAGCAGAAGCCGCGCTCACACTTGCGCTGGGCTGCCGGCCTACGACGGGCTGCAGCAGAAACAGACCTCCAGAGAAAAGAACGAAATTGCACGTTGTCAGGAGGGTGACAGAGAGGGCTGGAGAGCAGAGGGAGAAAGCAGAACAGGAAAGCAGCTGCCTGACTTTTTTAATTTTACTTTATTTTCAAGTGGAAGACGTTCTATGCTTACTCCAGCAACGTAAGAGGTGCTGCTGAGGTGCTGAAAAGGGAAGAGGGAGGCATAAATAGAAAGGTGAAAGGGACACTTGATAAAGGGAATTCGGACCAAAGACAGAAAACCTGGAACTGTTTCAAAGCAAACCTTCCCTTAACTATGGGGACCTGGCCTGTGAGTCTATGTAATTTGCTGTAGCTCATACCCTCTAATTTAGCCACAAGGTGTATTTGTACAGAAATACAGAACTAAAAGCAATTCAGAGCATGTCAGGAAGTGAAGCTGAGTATGTGTTTCTTGGGACTCTGTCTGGTTGAAGTACACTTAAATATCCATTTGGGAATATAGGTTTGGCAAACAGTGTAGCCAGAAAAAGAAAAAAAAAAATTATTTTTATTTCAGAACTCCTCAGTCGTTAGTGAGCTTTGCTGGAAGCATAAATGAATTACCATTTCAGAAATTTGTCCAGAAGCTGTCACCACAATGTAGCAACAGTACAGTTTGAGAACTAGGGGAAAAGCCACTTTTCTACTTAAGAATAGTCCGAGGAGCATTAAAAAATACCTGGAGGTGCAAAATCTTTGTTTGTTGCAGGATTTGCATTCATCTGTCAGGCCTTTTTTTTTTTTTTCCCTTCTATTAAGCAGTAATTCGCAGACATTCTCATAAATCCTATTATTTATGGTGGGACAATGCACAGAGACCAGTGATGCTAACAGAATGACTATCCTGCACTTCCTTCTGCAATCAGGAAAGAAACCACTGCAGTATGTATTGTGGTGAGAGCCTGACACTGATTTTGTGGAGCTTGGCAGCATTTTGAAGCAGCAGGTTACTGCTGCAGGTAGGGATAATTTGTATAAAGCCGGTGCCCTCGAGAGTGCTAGATCCACACAGTGTGCAATGCTAAATGAAGTACACAGTAAAAATTATGTTTTAGAGACAAGAATGGAAGTAAGAAATACGAAACCACAAATGGGAACCAACAGGAAAAGACCACAAAACAGCAAGATCACATCAATCAGGATAAAATGCTGTGCTTTTGGCACCAATGACCTCGCTTTCTTTTGGTCCTCCGGTATTACCTCTCTCAGTGCCATTTCCTGAAAAGGTCAAACTTCTTTACCTAAGTCATTTTATTCTCACAATATTTCATCCACAGATGTTGCTTGTGCTCTCCACATGGAAATGAGCACCCTGAGCCTTAAAATAAGGTCACCCACACTCACCATCACAAGTGTGAAAGACCAAGCACTGTCAAAATGCTAAATGCATTTGATTGGAGCCCACATCTGGTTTAAGGACAGATGATGCACCAGGATTGCACCTGGATCAGCTACAAGCTTTGAGTTGGTTTACTACTGGGGTGATACAGTTTGTGCAGGAGTACTAGAAAGGTTTTTCATGTATCTATACACACAGGCATGGGATTTTAAATTTATAATAGATGCAGGGAGTTGGTTTGTTGTGGTATTCTGTATTATTTTTTAATTTTACTGGTACATGCTAGAGGACAATGTGAAATCCTGTAGCTTGTGAGAGTTTTTATAGAATTTAAATACAAAACTCATTGAGGAGTTATCTGTCCAGCATATCTGATTAGACAGAAACGGTATATAATATATAATTTTTAATATAGTTCACATATTGGTCCAAAGTTAACTGTTATCAATTTGTCTATGGTTTATAGGCTTTTTCGGTAGAATAGGCAATACATTAGCCTGTAGTTAATAAATAACTGACATAGTTACAGTATCCGTTGTTGACACAAGAATATTTGCAAATATTAAAGCAACTTATATCATGCCTGTAAAAGCTTTCATTTCCTTAATGTCTGGGCTAAATGTAATCATGAGTCACCTAATGGCCTGGAATGGTGTCTTTTGTACACCCAGACACATAAGCTTACGAAGAGGACAGGTGAAGGGAAAAGTGGTTTACTGAGGAATCCATCTCGGGGTGTTGTGTTTACTTGTAAAAAATTCCCAACATGCTGAAAGGCAATTATCTGCCATTGGGTAAGTACTGAAAATCTGCGGCATGGCAACAAAGACCATAATTCATATTTAAGAGGATGGGGTCACAGCTGTGGTCACTTCCCTGGGCTTTTGATCAGGTCTGTGGATGGAGTGGAAATTTCTACAATGTGATGGATGATCTTGGGCTCCCACAGTGGGGACAAACCTGGCAAACATTTCCATCAGGGGGGTTGGGGTCTGAGCATGTCATTAAAATGTAAAATTTTTAGTACTTTCAAGACATCAGCAAGAGCCTAATAGCAAAAAAATTGACGCAGTTAGCTTTGCTTCTGCCTCTGCAGATGTGGAGATAGAAATGGTTTATGCCCAACTGAAGGCATAATCAACAAGAATGCATTCAAGCAAACAGAAGCAGCAAAATTACTCTTTTGGTTTTCATCTCCATTCTTATCTACAAGCCACCAGAAGAGCTGTTTTCTGAAGATGTTCTAATGACAGGATGATACTGTCATGATAACAAGCACATATCCCAGCTTAAACACGTGTACTTGGGAAAAGAGCACTGCTGTATTTCCCACACATGGAATACAGTGTAGGAGAAACAAATGGCCTTCCCTCTGCACATCAGATGATCTGGGTAGGTATGGGCTCCCTACAAGGCTTTCTGGTTGTTATGTTGGTCTGAGACAGTATTCTCAAGGACTGCTGGTCCCACAAACTTGTTTGCTTCCTGAGATTATGGAATTTCATGTTCTGTTATGAAACCAAGCTCCCTAAAACACCATGAGATTTCTAAATTTAGGTGCCATCCTTGGTACTGGGAATGTTCAGATCTCTCTCCATTCTGGATGAATTTCACCTTCAAGTAATCATTTCAGGATGACATGAAATATTCATTAAGAAGTTTGTCCAGGCCAACATGTAATTAAGGTGTTTAACCAATCTTTCAATGTGTTTAATGTTCATCTACACCTCTTCTCTATCCAAAATATGGAACTCTCTTCCCATGCACTGGCTTCCCCAAAACTGGTGTAACTCAGCTGGCCCCTTTTCCTTCCATGTTTCCCATCCCATGGGACAACTCACAGTCAGGATGAAGAAAGCTGCTTATTGCAATTGTTCGAGGCAAACATCGTCCTTCTCAATGCACAATTCTTCAGTGAAACACCTGCAGCCTGGAAAAGAGCATCCTGGTACTCAGTTCAGCCCTCACAGTGCTCTGTTTGTTAAAGAAGACTTAAAATTATGAGGCTGCAGCTAGGGCTTGCCTGAGGGTAGTTGCAAAGACCGTTCTCTACACATCCTGGTCTAGGATCTGCTCTTCCCAATAAGTCCACAAAGAACTTCTCACTGTTGGCACCTTCCCCATGTTTCCTGGGGTTGAAAGAGGACTTGATTTACATTGAGTTTCAAACTAAGCAGATTGACATCAAAGCGACGGAAATCAGGCCCCAGTAAGTGGTTTATAAATGCAGCCTAAGTGTTTTGAATCAAAACAGTCCTTTCAGTGAATTTGGAGGGGTACGTCTGTTGTCCTTATCACTGTAGTTTCTGTCTTGAAAACACTGAAAGGTCACTCACATGAAATCCACTCAGGGGATCATTAGGAAAAAAGTTTCCATTCCTTAATAAAACCCTTACCGGTAGGTTTTTCCTGTTCTTTTTGCATGGTATTACTTGGAGAGGATAGTAATCTAAACAACAAAGGTATGTATGGATTGTCTCAGAGAAACCTCTTGTGGATTGTATTGTGCAAAATTAAGGAACAGAACCTCAGCTCATGCATGCTTTTCTCATCCCAGATGTAGAAGACAAGGCTTTGCTCTGCAAACTTTGCAAACAGCCTTGAGACTGCTTCATACCCCTGAACAAAGAGCTTATGCAGCGGCACCCAGTGAGGACCGGATGTCTGACTCATAAAGTACTTAACTAAAATGACAGCAATATATAAGTTTGCTGGATATTTGTTTTAGGAAATGTGCTATCTCTATGTGTATATCTCCTAGCTGTCAATGATAACATTTCCTTCCAAAGCTGAAAGAAGACGGTCTTTTTGTAGCACTGGTGCATCTATTGGCTGCACCAAATAGCATAAAACAAATATAATGTTACAAGGAAGGAGGAAGGAAAATACAACAGCTTTTGACATAAACCTTCTGTGTAACTGGGCCTCTGAAGCTTCATGGAGGACATGTGTATAAACACAGCACAGAAGAAGATTAATAAGGCTTCAATAAATATTTTGTATTACAATTTACCCAAACAACAGAATTAGCTAAAATCCAGTCTTCATCCAGATTTGACTTTTACAAATGGATCTGGGATATCTGATCAGCTGAAGTAGAAACAGCAGAGTTGTTGCTTAGGAGCTGATATGCTGAGGTGTTCAAAAGAAGCACTCAGAGCAATCTTACCTTCTGTCTTCATCTGCCTGAAATGGCTGAGTAGGCACAGTGATGTCACCCTGCTGATGTGACAAGTAGGGGAATGAAAAAATTTCCCAAAGGAAGGGCTTAGACTTGGAAAAACTGAGGTAAATAATGAAGTCCAAACACACAGAGGTGCTTCTGTCTCTTTCTGCCATTGAAACCCTTCAGAGACAGACACCAAGACTGGCTTGATGGATATGAGGGTAAATGCAGAAGGTTGTGCTAGCACCAGCACCACTGCCCACCTAGAGGGAAGATGTCTGATGAACATGTGCAATGGGGTGCTTTCTGCAGGAAGCCTGAACCTCCAAAAGCCTGAATCTCTACTTCACAGAAACATGTGGAATAGCAATATTCTTTATTAACAGTCCTCCCCAGAATGGAGGCAGGTTTTCCCATATGCTATGGAAATAGAAGAAGACTCTTAGGCTTGTGGCTATTTTCATTGCAAGCAGAAAGACAAGATCTGCTGGTCCCCACATTAATGAATGAATCAGGGGAGATTTTTTTTCACTGTATCAAACAAGCCAATGTAGAGGTTCACAACAGGAAATCATTCTCATACAGAATGAAATTTCCTATGTATCTGTTCTGAAAACATTATAGATTTGGTAAATTATTCTTTCAGTTTCAGCTTACATTTTTAAAATGTAAAATTCAAAGTCCTTTTCCCCTGAACTTGATTTAGAAGAGAACCCCCAAAGAATAATAATAAAAAATATGTTAAAAAATCAGTCATGATTGAAACTCTTCTTTGAGCAATGCTGCCATTAAAATGTTACATTTTTTAACAGCCATAAGGCAATGCCATACCCCTTTTACTGTGGCTAAGAACAGTCAGTGAACTGTAGCTCACTGATGAAGTAAGTGAAACTGTATAAATATTCGGTAAATTACTCTTCACAATGAGCCGTCTGTCTAAGCAAAAGCTTGTGTTATAGTCCAGACAATACTGAGAACTTTCTAGCACTGACCTTAGAGAAGACATACTGCGTAGCCCAAATCCAAACATGACCAAGCTAAGTGCAAGCAAACCAGGGGTACTTTCCTTTCATTAGAATTTCTCCCTGACCTCTGGATGACAAGGGCATAGGAAAAGGAAGCAATTTTTCTTCTGTCCTTGGGGAAAGAACATTCGAAAGAGATTTCCTGCGACTGGTCTACATCATCTCTCTGGTGCCTTATGTGAAATTCTGGAAGACCACCTTTTTTAGCATCCATCACAAGCACTTATTCACTTTTCCTCCATGAAGGGCCCTGTGTGAAATTCATAAAAGCTTTAGATAGGTACTGCTGGTAGCTGGATAGGATCAATAAAAATATTTTAGCACTTTGGAGAAAATAAATGTCTTACTGGAACAATTTTTCCAAAAGTCAATCCTTCTGATCTCCTTAAATCTTAAACTATTTCCCATCTTTTTTTCTCAATAAAAGCTGTAAAGGTCAATTAATAAAGTTCAATGCTTATATACTTCTTTAAATGTTTTGTTGAAAGTTTGAGAAGGCTTTTTTTTAATCTTATGAAAAGTTTAAAAATATATTTAGCACCTCCACTTTTGTCATGTTAAGTTGCCACATGCATTACAGAAGTAACACTTCTCGTGTATTTCCAATCCTTTTGAGTTGTGACCTACTTAATCATGGTAAGGCCATATGCCAAACTCTTTGTTCTCAGAGTCACAAATTCCCTTGGCTATGACCAGCAAGCCAGAAATCAGTGCAGGACCTCTCCAGATTTCCCTCTCTGGTGATATCCACCTAAGGGCAATTTATGATTCTGCATTTCCTGCCAGAAGGCCTTCCTAATGTGCAGCTTACTGCACATTAGAGCTTTCTTTTTGTTTTACCCGGATGAACAGGATGCTTCAGCATTCTCTATCCTATTTCCTGTTGTGCAAGTTCCTATACTGTAAGGAAGCACCAACCAAGAGTATCGTGGTTTATGTAAGTGTTTTACATGGTAACATAAGCAATATTACCTTACACAGAGTGCCAGCTGCATGAAAAGAGAAGCACTGGGTGACAGAAATGAAGGTACAAGCATGGGAAAGCAGCTGATTCCTACATTAAACAACTGAACAAAACACACTGCTAAGGTCTTTTAAATATGGGCCTCTCAGATGTTACAATATTTTGAGACTAAACTTGTAGTCATATTTCTCAGAGAAACAGACATGTTTTACATTTAGGGTGATGTCAGGCTACAGCTATTATCAGGGTAGACATTAGGATCAGCATTAGAGTTTTGAGGAGGCAAAGAAACAACAGGTAATGTTCACAGGCATACTATTTTTTTCTTTTCCGTGTCCAAACTGGGATTGGTAAGATCATGGTTTCAGAAGAAAAATACTAGTTGTAACTTTGATGAGGGGTCAGGACAGAAAATATGGCTGGGATACAGGGGAAGGAAGGACCTGAAAGTAGATTGGAATATATTAACATTCTGAGCTTCACATTGTAGCATCTGGAGCTACTTTTAGGAGTCAAGGAGATGAGGAAAAACTAGAGGTATAGTGAAATTAGGGAATTCAGGAAGGATCAGCAGTGCTGTGTTGGGAGCTGACATCAGCTTGGGTCCATATTTTCTGGTTCGAAAGATTGGTGGTGTTATAGTACAATGACCAAGCATCTTAATGTGATTTAGGCAGCTAGAACCAAGTGGTCATCTCTGATGAAGATGTTCAGAACAAGCTTCCAAAGGGACCTGTAAAGAAATAGGCATTAGTTACAGGGATGCTTTTAGGTCTTCCATTTTTAGTGGCCTGTAAGCTATGTCTGGGGGACTATAATTAGAATTTAGACTTCATAAAATTGACTAGCTGGGCAGACAGATATGTTTATAACAATCACCCAGTTTGCTTTTTTTCTTTCATGTTTAGAATGGGATTGGTGTCAAGAAAGGGAAACTTAAAAGTTGAAGCAAATACGTAATTTAAAATTGCCAGATAATCTTGTTTAGTAGTTTTAGTAGTTTAGTGTTTAACTGGTAGTCACTTGGCCCCAAAATTACTTTTCATTCTGGATTTCATGTGTATGACTTGGACAAGTGTCAGGTGTCAGATGTTGATTTAGGCAGATAATTGGAAGAAATTTAAAATAGGTCACTAGATATGTGGGGAGTTAGTATTACCATTATGCCTAAAATATTTTGCTCTTGATTCATACATATCTATGACATACGGTTCATGTTTAGAGTATTCCTAGTGTTGGAATTATTATTATATATCAGTGTTGTGGTATTTGAAGGAAGAAACCATCGAGGAAGTGTTGAGTTCTGCTTTAATGTTACTAAACTAGAGTTTTGCTTGCTGAAAATCCTCAACACAGGATGATGTTGAGGTTTGGGTTTCACAGAGATCACCAGACCAAATGTGAAACTGTTGCTAAAACAAGGGCTGTGATTAAGGTTGAAGTTCAGGGTGGGAGAAAAAACATGGAAGGAGAAGCCTAAGAATAGTACAAGAAGCCTAAGTTAGGACCTTGTGTGGTTTGCTGCATATTTTTATCTCTTGGGTTTCTAGTGTGGGTGAGGCTTTGTCCTAGATTAGTGGTGATACTCTGTTAAGACACAGCGAAAAACTGCAAAAAAACCAAAATCAGAATACACAGAGTCAAGGTCAAGCAGCTCATGGACAGTGTTTGAACCTCGGCCAATATTTTCTTTTTGCTGCATTCTCCTACTCTGAAGCCTAACCCTGGGCACCCACCACCCTCCCATTAGTCCCATCACTCTTCCCAATTCTTTCCTGGTGTTAGTGGCCCCGGCAGGCAGGATCCTGGGCTCTGCTGAGGAGCAAACCTAAGGCAGATTGGAAGGGCAATATATTTAACATTCTAATATTCCCTAGATATTTATGGATTAAAAGTAAGGGGACAAGCTCTTGCACTATTCCTCAATTCTGCCTAATTACGTGTTCTCTGCTTCTGACTCCAGTTTAACACCTTACTTTGATTTCTGATCCTCACTGTAAATTAACTAGCCCATCATTAATTCAATATGTAAAAACACTGGAAGACAAGTGCTGAAGGAGTTTTATGTTACTTAAATGGCCTTTAGGTGTGATGCTGATGACGCTTGGAATTACGGTTTATCACAGTCTTAAACCAAGACATAACTCTCACAATACCCCAAGATACAGCTTTAGTCTCAAGACGCTGAGAATCTCAAGCCTAAAATATGACAAAGATCCTTTTGGACATCAATCCTCAAATTCTTACTGCAGACCACTTATCAACTTTTCGTTACCAGAGTCTTTGAATAAGCAATCCAACCTTCTGAAAATCAGAGTTAAATTAAAATAAACAAAAGATGCCATATGAAAAAAAGGATTTGAAACAAATGTTGAGAAAAATATCCTACTGTGCACCCCATTTCTCCTTCTCAGAAATGTACTTGAGAGTGAATGCTGGTTAGACACCCAAGCTTTGCCAGTGAATGGTGAGTTTAAAACTGAGACCCATGTTGTGACCAGTCACAGATTTCCTTCTTTAATATCTTCATGCTTTATGGAAATATTATCCCTATCTAGGTTTCAAAGCAAAGGAGGACAGGAAGTTTAAACTATTGCATGCACTCTTGTTGGAAACAGCCCTGAGGATATTAATATATTTTTGCATTACAATGACTTCAGAAAAACAGAACACCAGCTTATGTTTTTTGTTATTTCTTCCACAGTCTAATCGTATCTAGAAAATCTAAGTTTAAAAATTAATACATACACCTGTTTTGCAAACAATGTTTTCTTTAGAACACAGTTGGAGTACTGAACAGGTAAAAATATTTCAGGATTTCTAGCAGGGAGGACATATTTCTCAGTCTGCATTAGACATGAAACCTGGGAGTGTTGCCCTGAATTTTCAGACTTTCCTGATACACTTTCTAACTCGATGTTTTCATAGTTTTTAGTTCTTTCTCACACACGGGTCTTATAATTAAAAGCATGCTTATGTTAAAATGAAGTTGTTGACATTCTTTCTCTTGGTGTGAAAAAACAACTGATGGGCAGTTGTCTTGACCAACAGGATGGGAGAGGTGTCAACCTTCTCCTCCAACCCCTGGTCTGTGTAGAGATACTGTAAGTTTGAAGTCAAATGTTTTAATAAATAGTTTTAACCTTCTCACGAGAAAGTGTGTCTGTGTGTGTCCTTGCGTGTCCCACAACAACACGGGAGCTTGAAAAAACTAAACACATACTGAAGTCCATGTATGTGCAAGATGTCAAATTCATCTGTTTTATCCTGCATTAACCAGAACTCCAATTTCTCATAGACTGAACCCCAACTCTAATATGAAAGTTTGGCTCCAAAGCTCTGAGACAACTCCTAAGCTACATGAGAACCAGGATAGGTTACTGTTTCTGTAAACTTTTAAAAAACCTTTTAAGTCTTCAAGAGGGGAAAAAGCAATCAAAATCCTCCAGGGGGGATAAAATCAACTCAAAAAGCCAAGCCCATAAGATGCATATCAAGATGTCCAGGAGATGAGAGGAAAGTTGTGTTCCTCACATTCCTTGCTCTCCTTTCTGTCCAACAAAACCAGTGAGTCCTCCACTGGGCCCCATGTGACAAGAAGCTTTCGTCCTCCCTCAGCAGGGAAGTCCCTCACTGTTGGCTGCTAGCATGGGTGATGCATGCTGTGAGCAGGCATTCTCTGCATCCCTGTAACAAAGCACATTCCCGGCTGGATTACTCATACTCCACTGGCTTCTGTTTTTCTTCATGTGCACTCATTTGCAAGCCATTAAGCAAGAGACACAAAGCTGTCTGTAAAATTGGGTCACGTGTGTGTTGCCCTGTCAAGCCACTGAGCTTGCCAAAATCAGAATTTTCTGGCTATCACAATGGATTTTTTAAAGCTCCATCCATGACAAAATTACCAACAACAACAACCATAACAACAACAACAACAAAAATGGGGGGAAAGAGAGGTAATAAAAAAAAAAAAACAAACAAAAAAACCCATCCCCTCATTCCAAAAACCTGTGGTGCCAAGAAGCAATGATGAAGTTAGTATCCTGTGACACTTTTTTGATATACTGAAGTATTGTTCTTCACCATGACATTTAATTTCCAACACAAGCTGATGTTTCTTACTATGTTTAATTCTTTTCTAGCTAAGATACATGTGGAAAGACAATTCTAATTTTTTCAGAATACTGGTTTTGTGCAGCAAAAACATCTTCTAACTGAACTGAGTCCTGGGATCAGAGCATTTACCAAATGATCAGAACATTTACCAAAACATTTATCAGATCAGAACATTTACCAAAATCATATGTCAAACTGGCCACTGCCATTCACCTAGGACTTCAGACTCCAGACATACAGCACTTCTTCCTTTCCATGAACTGCACATCCTTTCTGAGCTCAGTGATCTGTCTGGCTTTTGGGAAAACTGTGTCATGTTCAGTGGGGTAAGAAGGGTTCTTGAATGATTCTCCTGAGGCAGGAGAATCTTAAAGGGAAGCGAGGGAATGAAAGCTTGCAAAAAGGGTGTTGTTGGAATATTTTTGTTAAAAAGCAGAAGATTTTTGCCCCTGGTAACAGGAGATTTACCCTGATAAGTGAGCAAATCCAGGCAATTTAGCTATGAGCACTGCTGGCAAAGTAGGAAAGTGCCTCATACAGGGCAAAAGGGGAGAATAAGCCAAGTCAGAGGTTGTTCTGAGCCGCACCTGGGAGATTTTACTTTGGGGTAGAGGAATGTCCTAAAAAGGGAAGCAGCATTGTCATCCCTGTGTACAGATTTAGATTTCACTAGAATTTGTGGAGAAGTCATGTGTTAACCCAATAGAAAAGCTTAATTTAAAAAAAAAAGTTTTCTTGTCCTTCTAGGGATGCTGTCATTCTGCACCAACAGACTGTAAGACTGTGAGAAGTATGATGAGAGCATTGTGTCTGGGCAGCAGGACAAGTGCTGTTTTTCTCACCCAAGGTAAAGTAAAAGCAGCCAGTAAAAGTCTCAGCCTGCTTTGTTCTGAATGGTTATGTACTGTCTCTGTGCTGACTATGAACAACATCACAAAATTACTTTTAAGAACAGTAGTCCAAAATCTTAGCACTGTCAGGTGTGTGCCTGTTGCATTGCTCTACAGCCTTTCCCCTTTTCTGCCCATCTGTGGTCTCTGCTGCAGCACAAATGGAACAGGAATACCAGACTGAAACCAGTGAGGTCACAAGGGATTGATCCTTCCTTTCTGTGGCACTGCACTCCAGCTTCTGGGACCAGCAAGGGAACATGCTGACAAGGTCTCCATCACAAGCCTGTTCTGGAGAGCCAGAACTGGCTGTTTCATATGAACCTGGGCCAGATCACAACCACAGGCAGAATTCACCTGAAGTTTGAGAAGACGTTTTGATAATTTTGATGGCAGATGTAGCTATAGGAAAAATTAAGGTCTTGCTTGGATCCCAAGCATGAATGTGAAAACCTGCATTGGCATTATCCAATAAAGAGACAAAACAGAACCATCAATTTAGTTTTGCTCCACCTAGAGGAGCACGGATCAGTGCTCCTCCCAGTGAGATAAAGCTGCTGCTGAGCAGGCATTCCAGCCTGAGCAGCAGAGTAATAGTCTGCTAAGAGTCTCATTTTAATTAGCATTACTATTTTTAATTAATTAGCATTAATATATTTCACTCTACCTATGAGAGACATTTGCTCTTTTACAAGGTAAGGACATGAGCTCCAGCTGAGAGATCTATGTAGCAGGACACAGTGTATACATTATTAGCTCTGTGTTTTGGACATAATATGTTAGTTTCAGCTACTGCAGCTCTCTCTCTGTTGCTTTTGGTAAAGTTACATTGGGATAAACTTGAGTCAGTGTTCTTAGCAGTATCTCTAATATTTCTGTATTATTTGATGAGTGGGGCTGGAGACATAATACAAGACATTTCATTTTCTCACTAATTATTATTTCATAGCTTTCCTTTGCTAGGCAGAAGTCTAGGTAAAAAAAGCCAGATAGCCTACCCCCACTTCTAGCTCTTCCTGGATTGAGAGCAGCCCTGAAGAGAAGGAGCTGCGGGTGTCGCTGAATGAAAAATTCAACATGATTCAACAATGTGCACTCCCAGCCCCAAAGGCCAAACGTGTCCTGGGCTGCATCCAGAGCAGCGTGGGCAGCAGGGGAGGGAGGGGATTCTGCTCTTCTGCTCTGCTCTGGTGAGGCCCCACCTGGAACCCTGCATCCAGCTCTGGGGTCCCAGCACAGGAAGGACAGGGACCTGTGGGAGTGAGTCCACAGGAGAGCCGTAAAGATGATGGCTGGAGCACCTCTCTTATGAAGACAGCTGGAAGCATGGGAATTGTTCATCCTGGAGATGAGAGACCATATAGCACCTTCCAGTATATAAATGGAGCCTACAAAAGAACTGGAGAGAGGCTTTTGACAAGGGCATGTAGTGATAGGAGAAGGATTAATGGCTTTAAACCGAAAGAAGGCAGGTTAAGATTAGACATCAAAAAGAAATTCTTTACTTTGAGGGGCTTGAGGCACTGGCACAGGTTGCTCAGAGAATTTGTGGATGCCCTGAAGTGTTCAGGAACAGGTTGGATGGGGCTTTGAGCAACCTGATCCCGTCTAAGGTGTCCCTGTCCATGTTGAGGCAAGCTGGAACTAGATGATCTTTAGTGTCCCTTCTAACCCAAACCTTTCTATAACTCTATGATTTTGGAGGGATGAGCAAGCAGCTAGACAATGCCACAGCACACCTGCAATACCTCTGCTATAGTCCTGATTTTTCAGACTGCTCCTCTGGCTCTGCCATGTATGTGTGCAACCTTGGGAGGATTACACACTACTTGCTGTTGCTATTTAATTCCTGTTTTGCAACACTGAGCTTTGGATAGCCTTGGCATTCACTACTGAAAATGTTTAATTTTAGTGGTTGGATGGAACATTCCACAGCCACTCTCCCTTTCAAGAGAACATTTTCATTATTTCCAGTATCTTGAAGTATCATCTTTCCATGCCATCAAATAATAGACAATAACTTGTTTTCTGACAGTGGAGGAGCCTGGAAGAAATCTATTTGTATTTCTTAGAAATCTGATAACAGAGTTAGTGTCTAAAATACATATGACCTTAAACTTCATTGTGGAATATCTCACAGGTATTAAGCACAACTTCTGACCCCAGTGTGTAAGTATTCAAAGGGTTACATATGGGGCATAACCTTTCTTGGGAGTGATTGTGCAGATTGTAGTTTCCTGTGTTGTGGTATTGAAAGTCTGGATATGTAACTAAAATATAGCAATAGACTTTTGGTGAAAGAAACTTTACATGAGACTAAAACAGTCTCATGAACGTAGCTAAAATACCTTAACAAGGCAGTAGACCTGTGTCTAAATGTCTTGCTGTCATATATGTATTTTCTTTGTTGTTGGTCAGAATAAAAGCCTGACTACATGCATGTACACACATATGTACACACAAGAACACACAAATGTTTAATGCTATTTCCTTGTGAAATAATAGCAAACATGATATTCTTGTCCATGGGAAAATGGTCAAACCTGCTGCCAGGAAGAGCAAATGCTTTACATGTAGAAAGTGCAAAATGTACTTAGGAGTAAATCCTGTATGTTCGGGTGCATCTGAAATATGCACATTTCTGGGCAGATTTTGTTGTCACCATGAACAGTAGTAAAAATTTTGCTAATAGGAACAGGAACAGGATCAGACAGTGATGTCTTAATATTTTGAGATTCACAGTGTACAGGGTCTGAAAGAAAATAACTCTTCATTACTGCTGTGACTTTGGATATCATGCAGGCAACAAAGGCTGAAAACTACTTCTTGTGCCATCTTTTTGTGTTCAAACATTGTTCAGAGGGAGTCACTACAGACAAAAAGCAATCCTTTTAGGACAAGATTGGAGGAAATGGTTTTGTCTAAAGCTTGTCCTCTGGTCCACAGAGGATTATTCTGAGAAGGGTTGTGAGCTTTATGGTCTCCCAAAAGTGATTCAGAGAAAGGTTGATCATCACTAGCTTGGATCTGATAATATCTGTTTGGCACTGCATAAATTCTTGAGCAGCTGACAAAATGCCAAGTCTCAAAACAGAAATCTGTCAGTCCAATGAGATGGTCTGTTCTTCTTAAGTTGTTTTACAGGGTAGTTCATGGTAACCACTGAGAAACCCACTTAAACAGACTCATTGAACTGTGTACCTCTCTTAGAGACAGTGTACATTTATGAATCTGACCCATGTTTAAATTACAATCCTCTTAGGAGGATAGTTACAAAAACAGAAAAACTGTCTTTGGAGAGATTTAGCATGAATTTCCAAGTCAGGTTTTCTGAAGCTGCAGAATGATGATGATGATGCAAAAAATATGCCTGTCCATTACTAAGCTACTGTGTGACCTGTGATGTCCTCATATGGGAGAGCTGGATGTGGGTGTATTTGCAGAGCTCAAACACCTGAGCACCACTGATCCATCCTTGGGATGGCTGTCAGGAGCCTCCCAAGGCATTTGTATCTTCCAGAGGGAAAATATCAAAGTTCTGTAAAGCGTTTCTCAGCTGTTCTTTAGCTGATTTACGATATTTTAGCTTATTTACCATCTGCAAAGACAGAAACCCTTCTCTTTTCCTAATTTTCTTATCTTACAAATTCTCCTGCTATTTTTTTCTCCTGTGTCACTTGGCAGTTTTTAGGCCTGAGAGAAACTAAAATTTGTACATACACACTTCTATTCCAAAAATGAGAAATAATACAGGAAAAATGAACATGTAGATGTAAAATAGCCATTACATTTTTTCCATTTTTCAAATAAACTCTATGGGAATTTTTTAACCAATCCAGTTTTGGAAAAGTATAATTTTCTTCTTCTGAGCCTCCCTCTCCAATTACAAATTCAAACCAGCCATTCATAATGCAACTTACATCTGAAAGATCCTAATTTTCAAATGTAAGACAAAACAAAATTAGCACTCTTCCTTCTGGTTGTTCAGTACATTCCCACATATATTAAACCTGTGTGGCATGTCCCACCAGCCAGATGTCTTTCACATAATTGTGTGTGTGCTTGGAGCCACTGCTGCTAAGTATGTGTCACCTCAGTGTGACTTTACTGACAGTTGACAGTGCAAGGTTTACTGGGAGGGATGGCACCTCTTGTTAGACAAACATCTCTACTACTGACCAAAAAACAGATCAGGTGACAGGCACACAAGCTTTCTCTATATGTCTGAAACCAAAACAGCAGACTAGAAGCTGAACATGTGCGGAAATTAATGTTCCATTTCCGTAATTAAAGACATTTTGTGTCTGTGGCACAAGGTAATGTCAAGAAGGTTATAGAACCCTTAATGCCTGGGAAGGGACACAGAAAGAGAAGGGATTCAATTTTGCCTCTAGGCAGTCATTTCTGAAGTGGGGAAGATTTTATTTTTTTATGTATTTTTAATACAGATTTGGGAAGGCTATAGCAGTGTAGCATACATTCTCCCTGAGTCAGTCCAGTGGCTTCTGTGCTCTGAAACACATTTGTTTTAGAAGGGAAGCTGAAACAACACAAGCTGATCAGATAATGTCTTCAGATAGATCATATATGTAGGAAATGGGTCATTAGTCATATTATTCAATGATCTTTGCAAGACACTCCTTTCCCTTCTTCATTAAGGCTGCAGGTTTCATATGGCTCATTCACTTCTGCTCCATCCCGGGGTCGGCATTCCTGCAGGGTAATTGGAACCAGCTGTTTACCTACAAAAAAGACAGAAGGAAGAGGTCACAAAAGTTGAATTTTTGTAGCTGGAGACATCCCTTTGGAGAGAAGGATGGCTTTGACAGTGATATTTACCTTCTATTTGTCATTAAAACTACTGGATCATTTTCTTTTCCTGGACACCTACAAGGTCCAGTGGCCCTATTTCTGTGAAGAGTGAGTGCATTTAAACTCTTTTTGGCAAACAGCAATGACTTTTTTCGCCCTCAAAAATAAACCCAAGAAAACAGTGTAACAGCATTGTCAATGCAGTTAAATGATTATATATGCAAGCATTTTCAGGAGAGGTTGAAGAAGGTGTTAACAGTGAAAGAAGACACTTCAATCTAAACAGATTCAGCTGGGGGACAAATCTCTCAAATTACTTGAACATCAGGAAGCCTTGGCAGGAATGTGCATTTGCTTCCTCACTTTCTGAAAGACTGAGGCAAACAATTACCACAAGAAAGTTTGAAAATATTACCTGGCTTCTCCCGCAGACATCTAAGAGGGCTTAATTTAGAGAAGTTGCAATTGCACATAAACCTTCAAACAGGTTACAAATTATTCAACCATCATTTATTTTGTGCCTGTGTTAAGGAAATAGGAAGAAATAATTTCCATTTTCATCCAAAAACCTGAGACATGAAGCCTGCCTAGGAGGTGGAACAGGAGACCTAGCAAAGCTGATGGAGTGGCTTTGAGAGGCAATAGAAAGGAAATTGTGGTTTTATTGCTTTGTAGGGAAGCAACTGCAATACCACTGCAGTATTTTCCCTCAGTAACTCCTTGGAACTCGCAGGGGGTGTCACAAAGGCCAAGGATGCTTAGAGGGAGTGAAGGTGCATTTGGTTGGGCTGAAACCCCACTGCTCAAAAAGCTGGGGAGAGACCCAGGACCTGGGAGAGTGGGGAAGAAATACTTGAGAGTAGATGCAATCTGAGCTGCAGCAGCAGAGCAGGAGAGGAGCTGTAGCCAACATAGTCTTGCCTGTACAGAGGAGTGAACATTGAGCCTCAGGCAGCTCTCCAACTCTAGATTGGATCACTGTTGGTCAGGACTAGACTAGGAACCTGTAAACTCTCTCAGAGCTGGGAGTGGAGCTTGTCTGCCTCTGAGGCAACAGAGTTTTGGTTAGCATCATGAAATGCATGAAGAAATCCACAGCATAAATCAGGAGATTTTCCAGAGTTGGGATGTTGCTGGGTTCCATCCTGTCAGGTACTCTGTGAAAGTGACTAGTCCCTTCAATCTCTATGGTGGCCTGCTTTTTATTTTAGCAGCTTACCTTGTGTCCCTACATTCCATGTTCCAATGAAGAAGCACCACTAGTGTGCGGATTTCTTTAAAATTATACGATAGTATCAGAGTCCTAATGTTAAGACATTTATTCAGAAATCTCGGGAAACTTCTAGACAGAAGTCAGTCATGTGGAATTATAACGTAACTGAATACTGCTAGTAACTTCAAGAATCTCTGTCCTTGGCATTTTCAGCAAATTACAATCAGCAATTACTTCAGCCTTACAACCCTTACCTAGCTGGGATTTCTGAGATTCACCACAAACTCAGCTTTAGACAAGCAAAAAGTTCCATGGGAAAATTAAGGAACCACCAAGCTTACCTAATTGTTTTTCCATCACAGCAATGCAAGCAACAACTTAAGCTTTGAAAAGAGCATGAGCTATGTCTCCAACGACAGGCCTATGTTTCTTCCACTTCAGATGCTGCTTCTGAACTTCTGCAAAAGTGTTCATCAATTTTCTATTTAGTGGCAGCTCAAACACAGGGTGTTTTTGTATCTTCTCTGCTTTTTTTCCTTAAGCATTTCTTACTTAGCCAAACTTCACAGATTGATATCACTCTATAAATTAATTTGGTTACGTTTTAGACCTGGTCTGTTGCCTCTGTGTGTTTTGCATGGAGAAATGCACATGACTCAGAAAAAATAGTTCATTCTTATGAAAAAGGCAGATGATGATTCCAATACGGAAGGGCAGAGGCTTGCAAATATTATCTGCAGTTCAAGCAAGAAGTGAATCAAACCAAATACAACAGGTTCTAGATGGCCCAAATATCTTTTCAATATCACTGAGGTCTGCCCATAGTTGACCTGCAGCAGATGATGAAACCATAGGCAATGACATTGAACTGGAATAGAGGAGTTTGCAAAGTGCTTACCTGCTAGGAGTGGGTTATTGGAAACAGTGGTCAATGTGCCAAGGGATCCTGACATGGAACTTACATGTCATTACTGAGCTAATAATATTTCCCAGAAATGGAAGAGTTGACAGGAATAATGCCCATTGAAATCCTAGAATATCTGTCAGGCTGACTCATGCAGGCTATATCAGTATATTTTCTGGCATGCCTTGTAGCATGTCTCTTTCTTTGAAGAAAAATAGGGAGATTGTCTGTTGACCTAAATGATCTATGCCAGCAGCATTTTGATACTGTATGCATATGTTAATGAGAGGAAAATTCTTCAGCCTGGTCTCAGCTCTGTGACCCATCCCACCACAGGAGATCCCTTGAGCACTTGCTGATACTGCAGATGTGCCCCAGTACAAGGGCAGAGCAAGCATGGTAACACACACTCCTCCCTTGAGAAATACCAAGACATTTTATCTACAGCAAGCTCTAACTTAAAAGCCTGCCTGACAGCACTTGAGGAAGGAAACAATGAAAGAAATAGTGTAAAATATTCGAAGGGGAAAGCACTAGACAGAAACTTCAGAAGTGGTTCAAAGTATGTTCCAATTACAATAGACGTTTCAGATGGAAGTGAATGAAAATAACTACTTTAGAATTCTTTAGATAGTCTGCATTTTTTCAGGAAAAAAATGCATTAAAGCTATTTCTTTTAATTAAAAATAATAAGATTCCAGGGAAAGGAAACCAAAACCAGTAGCATCAGCAAAGAAAGAAAAAACAAAAACAAAACAAGGAGGAGGAGAGAGGCCCAGCTGAAGTTAAATAAACAGCATAACCGAGGCTTTGTTTGCAATTCTGGAAGACTGAACTTAAGATAATGTAATGCGTGTAATAACTGTTTAAGAGTTTCATTAAATATTGGGCTAGGAATAAAAAGATATACAAGAATAAGGGTAAGATATATAAGAATATAAGGGCAGAAGTGTAATAAACCCATGGGGATGATGTAGCTCTGCACTTGAACTGCTGAATGCAATTAATACTTTAAAATTTGGGACTGAACTGGATAACTCAAAATGTTACTGTATTCCATATGTCTCTGTGCTGCGTCATACGTCAAAAATTGTTACTGTCCCTTTAAGACCTGTTTTCTGGAAAGGGAATCCTGGAGGTCAGGAAATGCCAGGACCTTTATTAAGGTCAGGGTTGCTCAGGCAGGAGCTTTCTTGCCTTTATCTTTCATTCTTGCGGGGAATCTGGGATGGTGCACGGCACAAGCCTGTTTTTCCTCCTTCTGGGCTCCCGAGCAGGTGGCTTCAGGCAGGTCTCCGAGCAGCAAACCAAGAGGCCGAGCTTCGCAATCCTGAACTGTTCCAGGCGGATTCCGCCGTCCCGGTCCGCAGGCCGGGGCCGGGGCCGGGGCCGGGGCCGCTCGGTTCGTCCTTTTCCCTTCCCGCCCGCCGCTCGGGAGCCGCGGTGCCAGCAGCGCCCGGGTCGAGCCGGCGGAGGCAGGGGCTGGCACTGCGCCTTCCGTGGGCTCTGTCCCTGACTTCCAGAGTCAGAGCAGCCTCTGTCAACAGACAGACTGACGGACAACAGCCACCACCGCGGAGGTTGAGGGGGCGCTTCCCTGGTTTTGGACCCCAGGTTTTCTTCTGTTTTGTCCTTGTTCCCTGTTGTTTGTTGTGTGTGGGGAGTTTCTGTCACGGCCGCGGTTCAGCTGCTGTGTGCCGCACAGGGCTGGCCGTGGAGGGAGCCGTCCTGGGGCGGGGGCTCCTCCGCCACCCTGTTTTCTTTCTTCCCAGGCACCCTGCGAGAGCTCACCACTTCGTGTCCACTGATTGCTTACTGTTATTTTGCCTGTTGTTATTTGTTTCGGATTTGTAGTGAACTGCTATTTTTTCACTTAAAACTTCTCACATTCGTCTCTCTCATTATTGGTAAAAAGGGGAGCAGTTAAAAATAAAAAGGGATGGTAACTCATTTTGGAGTGTCTGCCCCTTAAATTGTATTAAATCCAGACAAGCATCCACTGTACCCTAAGAGCCCAGAAATATTTAACATATTTTCCATATTATTACTTAAATCCCTGCTATGTTTTGTGGTGTTGTGTATGTCAGATGTTTAGACCATAGCTGCTGCTTCCTTGTCACCAGCAAAGAGGTCACATCCAGATCCACAGGTGACACAGCTCTCACTTGTCCTGCTCATCATCCTCTTGGATGGGATGTGACATTTCATATATGAATAATGATGGTTGTTGTCAGGGCTGGATCATGAGCCTTACAAAGCCAAAAAATGCTACACCACCCACCTGTGTATAAGAGATGTGATTTTGGGCTGTGTCTTGTAGTTAAAATATCTGACAGGGGTTTTTTATGAGGGTATAGGTAAATCCAGTGCAAAGGAGAGAGGCCTTCTGCACTACCTCACACAGAAGCCTTTGGTGTACCTGGGGTTACTTTTACTTTTCTGCTGAGCAGTGGTATCAGTTGTGGGATCAGACTTCCCTGTGCTCAATGGTAATTTTCCACTCAAGCAAAGGCATTTTCGTTGTGACCAGATGAAAGTCCCAGCTTGGGAGTACACACAACCCAAGGTGGAAATGCAACTAGTCTTTGGCAAATTATGTTGCCCACCATGACAAAAACTGGGAATAAAAAAACCCAACAAAACCAAACCCAAGAATTCAAGAGTTGCAACAGTCTACAAGAAGCTGTGCAGGCCAGTGCTGGATGATGAGATCGTTAATCACATATCTTTTCTTGAAAAAGTCACTGCCATCAAGGCACCTTACTTGTCGTTGTGTTAACATGATGTCAGCCCAACACCACCACCACCATGGCCCCAAGGTTCTTTTTCTTTAATTATTGCTAATGGTTACCCCAATATCACCCCATTACAAATTAAATTGTGCAACAGGCCAGGAGCACACACCTCACATTCCTTAACAGAGGCTCATGTGGATGGGTACCCTTCCAGAGGTTTCTGCGCTAGAAGGGAATCGGTGGCCTGGTGCAAAGGACCCTCTTAACTGAGTGGCTACATTCAGGGACACTAGAAGGCAAGTAAAGTAGATGCCAGTTGATCTGTTCCTTTGGTCTCCCCAGATTTATCAAGTGTCACTGCTGCAGCAGACATCATTCCAAAACACCACAAAATCCTGAACAAAAACCTCAGGACAGCTAGATTAGAAGAAAACACCCTCAACAACTTTTGGTATTATGTAGTGACTTCCCTTCTCTTTATTTTACCATTCCTAACCCTGCAGCAATTGCTTTACTCACATTTTTAAGCTTTTTTTCACCCCCGTGAACAGTAGAAACCTTGTAAAAATGCATTTCCTGGGGCTTCATTCATGTTCATTCATTCAGTATAGCCTCAAGCAAACAGCTGCATAAGACAGAGGATGAACAAGAGAAATACAACTATTTGATAGAAAAATAAAACCACAGGGGAAAAAAACCAACAATAGTGTAAAATAGTTATTTTTATTTTCATTTTCAATTTGAATTTTGTAGTACATTTATTAAACACTTTTGCCCACTGCTGCATATCATTGTGAAGGCTACAATGGCAGCAGCAATGCATAGTCTTGCGCTACAGCTGCCTGTGAAGTTCAAGAAACAACTCTGTGAGCAGAGGTGGGCTTGGGGCTGTGTATGGTACTCTAGAAAAGATGGAAAACTTACCATTTGTGACAACGGGCAATCAGCTCAGGATCATAGCCCCACAGAGTTCTTCTGGTGAAATTACACCAATCTAACCAAATCAATTTCTAACTATATCAAAACAGACACAACACCTTTGTGAAATGTTTAACTTTTCTTAAGAGTTGTTCATATGTTTTTGATCAACTAAATCTAAAACAAGTCCTAAAAGAGATGTAGTCTCAGTGGGGATTCTTTTTTATGATGTGATCTAAGAATTGCTGAATTTTCTGAAGATATTTCTTACCAACTCTGTAGAGTTTTTGACCAAAAACGCTGCAGGACTGAGATGAGATTGATGTCTTCTGATTTTTTGGTGCCCTATTAATTTGTATTCAGTATGAGATAGGGTGTGAATCAATGAAGTGCTGTAGTTGCACATGTGAAAATAAAGGACACTTTTTGAAATGCTGAATTTGGTGGTAAATTTCTCTAAAATCTTTGGCTTACACAAGGACTGTCATGATTGTGTTATTACTCAATGGCAGGTTTGCTATTCCCTTAGCCTATTTGATCTTAATGAGACCCACATTGTAAAAACGTTGTGCGGTCTGTAGGGAATACATACAACCTTGCATGTTTATTTAAAGTTAGTTACTTTAAGACCACTTAGGATGAGGAGAAAGAAGAAGGCTTGACTCCTGCATGTGCAAAAGTAAAGGCATATACAAGCTATGTTATGAGATTAAGGGCATACTTTGAATTAATTAGCTTCTGCATTGTTTTGAGAATATTATATGCTGGTCTGGAGGAGTGCTGCTGATGTCATCTGCCATGAAAGCACAGCTGGAGCACAGCGTGAAGGCAGCAAATCCTTGAGACAGAATCACACTCTTGGTATTTCAGCCACAGCCATGTGTGGTTTTCTGGCAACTGGGCTGTCTTACAGAAAGGAAGACAGAAAGTAAGTTTGTTTAGAAGCAGACACATAGATCTGGCCCCAGAGGTAGGAGGGATTTCTGCCCAAAGGTGGGGTGGCCCTCAGAGCCAGTGTGGCACAGCCGTGTAGTGGCTCCCACACACTCAGTCAAGCCATGGCCACTAGGGTTTGTCTGCACCTGCACAATGACTTTGGCATAAAAAATGATGAACATTTCTCACATCTGTGTTACGGAGATGTCTCTGTACCTGAGCAGGACAGAGGTACCAACAAAGCACATGGAACAATGGACTGACAGCAGCAAAAAGGGGAGGAATGATGGTCCCAGTTTGGTCCCAGTTTAGTGACTGGAAGGAAAGGTTTCAACTGAAATGGTATCACTCCAAGTCCTGCATATTGCCTTGAACCATAGGCTAGGAATCTGACCTCTGAATTATAGTAAAATTCCCACTTGGCATGTAAATCCTAAGCCAAGAACCCTCTGTGCCTCTTCATCCCTCTAGATCCTCACAAAGGAGTAGAGAGAACTACCTGGTTGAAATGAGGGCCGCCTGTACTCTGAATTTTCATGGTTTAAAACTTGGAAAAGGAAAAAAGGCATCAGTTTTAGATCAGGCAGAGCTCAGTATAAATCAGAATGAATTAGGCTCTACATTTATTCAGGGAAAAAATTACAAGTGCACAGCAGTTTTCTAGAGTGTTGCCTCACATCTTGTTGATGAGCAGCATACACCTTTCCACTAGCTCCCTTCTTTTATGACACTGCTGTACCCTGAGTCACTGAGTCCCATCTTCTTAAGACTGGACTTCCTCTAAATCCAGTGCAATAAAGAAACTTTTGCCCAGGAGTCTATTAATAATGTAGTGATCTTTTCAGAAGTGGAGGCAATTTCCTCCTGCTTCAGCCCTTTCATATTCTAGATCTTGGGCTAAGCATTCTCTATACTGTAATGTGAAATGCTGTTAAATTCATGATATTGCAGAGATCTTTACTCATATTGATGGAGTTATGCTTTCTCTTTCCCCATTTCTTCATAAAAGAGCAGCATGTCATCTGTATTTACAGCTCAGTAAAGGCAATGTCATCTTTCAAATGAAATTTGGCTTCATTATGAATTGTTTTGTTCTTTTTTCTCTTTCTTTTCCTGCACAGCTGGAAATGAATTCCTCTCCAGTCCTTTTTGGGATGAGATGAAGAGTGGAGAGAGAAAAAAACAAAACTGGCAAGGACAGTGCTTGTTCTCAATAAAGTGGAATAAGCTCAAGTTAAATAAGGCAGTGGCCTCTCCAGGGTTAAGCTGACAGTTGCATCAATGCTGGACTTGTGGAGCAGCAGCTGAAGTGTGGGGAGCATAAGCTAGAAAGGTNGGAGAGAGAAAAAAACAAAACTGGCAAGGACAGTGCTTGTTCTCAATAAAGTGGAATAAGCTCAAGTTAAATAAGGCAGTGGCCTCTCCAGGGTTAAGCTGACAGTTGCATCAATGCTGGACTTGTGGAGCAGCAGCTGAAGTGTGGGGAGCATAAGCTAGAAAGGTTCAGCAGTTTGGTGAGAAGGGGGCTGGCTGCTGACCAAGGGTTTGGGCGCAGGGCTGTGAAATGCACACACGCCCTCCTTGGCCTAAAACGGGGGACAGAGAGAAACACCCTGGTGTTTCACACAAACTGTGGCTGACCCCTCCTTTGCACTCACTAGAAGTGGTGAAGCTGTGTCTGGATGTAGTAATGCAGCCACCTCCCTCCCTCCCTGGGAACAGGGTGAAAATTACAGCTCATAAAAGGCATTTGACACAACTGCAAATGATGAGAACACACACTTGAAGTGAAGCTGAGATGCACAAGGCTCCTCCTGAAACACAGCTTGATGCTGCAAAGGAGTTCAGAGCATGACTCAGACCCTACTCCTCCCAGCTACCACCATTAGGGCTGCAGGCAACGATACACGGAGTCCTCAGCTCCCCTGCTTTCATGAAGCTTGGCGGGGAAGAAATTAAATCAGACCACGAATCCAGTGAGGTTTTATTGGGGTTTTGCTTTTGGAAAGTAGCCTGTGGGTTTCTGTTGGGCCTGAAGTTTTTCCACAAGCCATCTCAGCAGCTTCCCTGCCTACTTCTCCAGCCCGCTCATTGCATATATACATAGCTTGAATGTGTATTCTGCTGCCAGCTCAGGAAACATAATGCTTCCAATTCAGATTTTAAACTTACAAGCAGCAGAAGCAAAACCAGATAAACAGAAGTATTGGCTTAATTACCCTGAAGCTGTTTAGAGTAATGTTAAGTGACACCAGTTGTGAAGATTCCCGAAGGTTAAGCACACATCTCCTAATTGTTTTGAAATTCTCCACTATTCCTGCAAGAGAATTCACATCTGCAAGGGCTGAGAGAAAGAAGTCTCAGGAGTCGCAAAGAATGAAAGACGGGCTAACAAAATGGGGAAAACTTGGAGCTTGTTCAAGGCGGGACATGGTTATTAACCAGAAGTCCCTAAGGTTCTGTAAAGCCCAAAAAATACCAACTCAAACTTTCAAATGCAAAACTCTGCTACTTTCTTCTGTTTGGCAGCATACTACATGCTTATTAGGACAAAAATCCTCTTACATGTAAATAGTCATAATGTTGATTATAAGTTAATAGGATGCTCTTTGCTCTTTCAGCACCTCCTTAGACTGGGAAAATTTCCTTGCAGTGAATATTTATTCCTGAACCTCACAGTCTTCTTCGGTGTATGATGCTTCCTTAGGCTGATGGATAGAAACGGCACAAAAAGAAAAAAAAAGCAAAATAGAATATAACCAAGACTCAAACACAGTGGCTTGGTTTTGCCCCATCTCTCCTGTTTGGGCTATTCCAAGCAGTGAAAGGAGAACTAGAAAATTTAGAAGTAAGAGGCTGTCCATCTTTCTTAGTTAGGCTTTTACAAAGGTTCTACATTGATTTAATTGTTTAGATAAAAATACCCACCAAGCAACACTGGCCCAGGATTCCATGCTGACAAAACATACAGAAAAGAGGGACAAAGAACCAGAAGTTAGAGATACTAGACTTAATTAGATTCACTGCAATGCAAAACTCTTTAATGGTCAAAGAGAAGGGGTCATCATTGAAATCTTGAAAGGGACCGAGATTCTCACTTCAGTTGACTATTCTATGAGAACATACTGCACCATGCAATGCTTTCCTGTCCTTTGATACAAGTTTCTTCTCTTTGTAATAGCTCAATTCATTCATGTTTATCTTTACAGTGTGATTCATAATTTCATCTATATTCTCACAGTTATTTATTCCTGAACATATTTACTTGCCTTTTTTCCCCGAGCTCTCCAACAAATCACTGTCTTCCATTCTCAAGCAGAACAACATACCAACAAGCCAATACAGCCATATAATGATAGCCATAATTTAGACGATATCTGACAATCACTGGCAAGCTTGTGACAGCTGTTCCCTGAATGCCAGTCTAGCAGGAAAGGATAGGTACTTGCTTCTGTGACCGGCATGCGACTGCCACACCATTTATTTAGGGCCCAAAGAAACAAATTTACACTGCACTACTGAATGTACAAATGACACAATGTGATGTTTTGGAGTTTTTTTATTCTTCACCCATGGTCTTAAAATCCCCACTGCATTTGCAACAGTGCTTCAGACCTACACTTCCACTACTATTTCAGTTCCTATATCATTATCCAAATTAGCAGGTGAAACTTTTCAGCTGTCACAAAAACATAAAATCACCCAGGTCTGTGGGCAAGGAGCTATTTTTCTATCGCCAATGGCATTTCCAGTTTGCTGTCACTATGTGAGTGCCTCTGGATTCACTTCCAGTAGAGGGCAGAAATCAACATAAGGTTGAAATTTGATAGGCACAAATTTGATATCCTCAGGTGTTGCCAGAGATGCTCAGCAGGGAGGTGCCCAGCCCAAGATTTTGCATCCAAAGGAGATTTGAGAGAGTTTGGTGTTGCATATAGTGCTAAATTCAATATTCACTGCAGTAACAATGCTCTAATGAGAAGTTCTTTGTCCAAACATCACCAACCTTTGGGCATATTGCAGTTTGAACTTGATTCCTATCATCCAGGTCTCTCTCAGCTGTACAGAGAAGTGTTTCCAGAGAAGTGAAAAGCCTTTTTTTTAAGCACTTATTGCAGATAATGTATTTTTAAGTTCTTAGACACAGTGCCATTATATGGTCTGTATAGCATACGGTTCAACGCTGTCTTTCAGGACTATGGTATTTGTAACATCTAGATCCTAAAAAGTCAGAAAACAAAGAAGGAGTTGTGTTTCAGAAAATAGTGTCTGTGCAAAGCAAGTGCTACAGGGGCACAAGCATTTTTCATGCGAACAATACTTCCAGAAAGCAAAGTTAAAATACACATGTGAGAAACTCCTGTTTGGGAAGGAGCTGTATTTTGAAGCCATTATTTTTCCTCTTGTTTTTCCATAAGATCCTTTCCCCATATATCTTTGCTTTCATCTCCTGCCTACTGATGGTGACCCTGTCACCTTTGCACCAGAAAAATAAAAAAGCCCCACAGAAGGTGTTATTTCTACCTCCATGGACTACTGATGATCTCAGAGCGGCCCAAGATCCTCACAAGGCAGCAAATTCTCTCACCCTGTTCCCTGAAAAATATCTCTTTTATAATCTGGTTAAAAAATACGCACAAAGTGTAACACATAACTTGTATCTCTTAAAAAAAAAGTCTGTAAGTAAATTATATTTCTAAAAATCATAATAATTTTCTAAATGTTTAGTCATTATTCTTAGTATTGTGTATAATCTAGAATTGCCATGGCTCTTGGTTTTTACCTTCTCAGTCTTGCAGGCTCCATTTCACAAGAACACTCTCTTGTTTAGACTTGGCAAAATACAGGATGAAAGATGAACCTATGCATTTGCTTTGCAACTTTAATTTTGTGAAATTCTTAACTGTATCTGTTTACCTGTGGTAATAGCGTCTGATGGAAAAAAATCAATGGCTGAATACTTTCAGCAGCTGAGGCAAGAACAGGCCATCAAACAGGAAAGAAAAGAAAAAAACAAAACCTAAAATGTGTCTAAAATAAGAAGAGAAATGAACATTTTTCTGTTCTAGAATATAAACTAGATTCCTCAGTTAAAATGAGGATGAATCATCACACCCTTCAATAAAAATTATTTCTTTATATTCTACAATAGTTTTTTTCTTGCTGGCATGGAGCTAGTCACTGCATATCAGATCAGCAGTCATTATCCTCACCTGTAAACAGAGAACTGTGGTTCAACAAGACATTTTGGAAAGAAAACTGAGAGAGAGGTTCATCTTCAGTTCTGTTTCTGTGGCTAAAAGCTTATTTCTGAAGAGCTTGATTGGCAGTGCTGTTCAAGCTGAGGACTGCCACTTCTGAAATACTTTGCAGGTGTGTTTCTGGGGGCAGTTGCTGTTTGGAAAGAGAGGCAGGGAAGATGCTGCTCCCTCACACCACATAACCTCCATCCTTATCAATAGGTTATAGATCTCGATGACTGCATTCTCCAATTTTGGAAGAACACTTTGCCCATGTTGACTCACCTGGTTTAGTCTATCTGTCTGCACTGTTGAGAGCAAGGGTCCAAGGCTGCAGCTGAAAACATCTCTGCCCTGATATTAAAGGCCACAGAAGCCTCACTGGCAGAGGAACTGATACCTGAGTGTGACCTGAGTTGTTGATGCCTCAGATTTACAAGACTTCATTTTGTGGAGCAAAGACTCATGCTGCAGTGCCGCTCTGTGTGTGGGAAGTGGGCTGTGGCCATGTAATAGCCATAAACAATTGCTTGGTCATACATCATTTTGCAAATGAAAGCCATTTTTGTTCTCTGATGGTAGTAAGCAAATGAGATGGCAGGTGATTTACCAGATGATGCTAGCACATTTGGAAACTTGAAATGTCTTATAGAGTCTGAGAAAATTTACCAATTTCATGGAATGCGGCTAAAGGAGGGAATTCTTTGACATTATGTGTCTCTATCTCCTCCAGTCTCAGTCTTCCTCTCTCCCTCCCTTTCTCCCTTCCTTCCTTCTGCGTCTTCTGCGCCTTCTATGCCTTCCGCACCTTCCTTCCGTCCCTTCCTTCCTTCTTCCATGCCTTCCGCGCCTTCCTTCTGCGCCTTCCTTCTGTGCCTTCCTGCCTGCCTTCCTGCCTTCCTGCCTTCCTGCCTTCCTGCCTTCCTGCCTTGCTTGTTCGCTTGCTTGCTTGCTTGCTTGCTTGCTTGCTTGCTTCCTTCCCCTGGATTGGAGAGATAGCTATCGAAAGTTATATGAAGTTTAGTTTCTGTTTTTTTATTGCCTCTGTGCTACAACTGGCAAGAAAAAAGCTACATTTAAAANCCTTCCTTCCTCCCTCCTTCCTTCCTCCCTCCCTTCCTCCCTTCCTTCCGCACATTCCACGCCTTCCTTCCCCTCCCTCCCTCCCTCCCTTGTGGTGACTGCTACTCTGTGAGGTTATGTGCTGAATACCCTGCACATAGTTTACTCCCCTGGTTCACACCATGTGTCAAACTGTTCTGTCCAAACCCACACAAGTTCTGCTGTCTGCTCCTCTTGCTTCTCTGCCCCTTCTGATGTATTTCACCCTTTAGGCTTTCTTCTGAACACAGGACTGGATCCATGGCAGCCTCCACTCAAGCAGGACTGCCTGCCAGGCTCTGGGAGCCTTCCAGCAGAGGTTATTTGCAGGGGAGCAGTCTTTGTTCCATGGTGCAGGAGCAAGAGAGCGCCTATGTCCTCAAGGCAATTAGCATGGCAGTAATGATAGTTGTGAGGGTGAGGTTTTCGCAGGGCTACAGTGATCTTTAGTAGGGACAGGCCTGATGACAGCAACCTCAAAATGTCTGAAATACCACAGGGATCCTCTAATGGGATACAGGAATGCCTTTATCCTCATTGACTGGCTACAACTGGAAAAACATATGATTTTAATTTTAGCTAGCTCTGCACCATTTCAGACAGATATTTACAAGAGTATAAATAGACAGAACAGCTCTGCAGACCAGCTCATTGAAGTGCCCCAGAGCATAACCTTCCTGCCCCCAATGCCACAATATAGGACCTACAATGACATCTGATGGAACAGAAAAAAACAACCTCAGTAAGGTTTTGTGCTTAGCACATGTGATTTCATGTACCTTTTTCTGTCTGAGTGCATTTGTGCCTCTCCACTGAACAACCAGTGGAAGATAAATGCTGAAGTAGGCATCCACAAGGGTTTTTTTTTCCACATAGGCTGCCTTCTCCTCTAAAAATGGTATTGGATCCTATTATGGATATTTTGATTGTTTTTTTGTTTGTCTTTTTTTTTTTTAACAAGTGTTTTTGAAGGGTTGGTATGGAATAGGAACACCATGATTATACTGAAGGAGATAGCTGAAGTAATATTCTTGTTTCATGTGGCCAAAGAAATGATAGGCTGTCTTGAGGAAGGTGACCCTACTAGTGCAAACCTGAATGTTTCTGAGTACAGTAAGGACAGAAGAGAAGCAGATAGTCAGTCAGTAGCATTGAGAGGATCCCAATTTGGAACGAATTAAACCAATTGTGTTAGCAGAACAACTACAGAAATGTGTCTGCATGTCTAGAAAACAATGATAGTTTCTCATTGGTGTGGCTCCTGTTGTCCAGAGCAGAAAGGATGCCATATGAATTGTGAATTAGTCCTGTTAGCCAGCAACGAGGCATATAAAGGAAAGCACCTAAGTCCTGTGAGACATTTTCCAGATTTTTTTTTTATTTTATTTTTTAACTGGCTGTGTTTTGTCTATGTGGCCAAAATCTACAAAAACAATAAATACCATCTTTAAATAACATGTTGAAAGCACTGGTCAGCTCCCTCACTGTAGGACTTTCCAGTTTTTCGGTCATGGCTGATATATCTGACTGTGTAAATATGATATGGCTTTCTTGTTAGGAACTAAATTTTTTCTTTTTTTTAAAAAAAATACTTTTTAAAAAAATCTGACACTGGAGAAACCCAGAGCTTCAGGGAGAGGACAACGCTCTGTCTGAAAGCTCACACTGAAGCTGGACACTAGGGAACTTTGCCTCTGGCTGCTGTTTTGTTGTTTGGAAAGACATTTAATTGTCCTTAAATTTTATTATGAAGAATGTCTTGAAACAGTGAGGGGAGAAAAAGAACACAGCAGGAGGACATTTGGGTCATACATCCTCTCAGTAGTCCGACGTTTTGCAAAACAAATACAAGCAAACAGGGGATAAGGGGATTTTATTGGTCTTGAATTGCAAAGACCTCCTTTTATATCCCCCAAACTAGACTTGCCAGCCCACTGTTCTGTCTTTTTTTATTCTTCTTTTACTCTTTGTCCCTGGAAAGGGGAGTAAAAGAACTATCTATCAATCCTTTGATTCTTTTTCAGCAAAGTGCCACCCCACCCCCAAGCTTGGCTCTGCAGCAAAACGTGATCTGATGCTGTTGGTCACTGCTTTCTGTTGCAGAGGTCCTGAGTCTCCAGTACCCAGAGAGGATGACATGATGATTGTACAGGGGCAAGGCACTCACCTATTTCGTGGACTTATCTGGCAGGGCTCTTACCATTCAACATGCCCATTTTTGCCCGTGCAAGGGGAGCAGTTGTGCTGCTTCAGTGCATGCGGGGTTGTGAGTTGAGTGACATTACAGCCTTAAAAGCAGTCAGGGCCTGCAGTGAGAGAGGTCACAGTGCTTCAGACAGGTCAGCCAAGTTTAAAACCTTAAGGGAAATCTTACCTTGTAGAGACTAATAGGGATAAATAATGAATGGCTGTGATTTACCTAGATATGGGCAGCATCTGGTGTCATGTCTGTCTGTACAAAGCAGGGAACAAAGCAGCAACATGCTCTTTGATATGTGATGTCACATCTTAACTCAGAGTTGTAACTCAGTGGGAGGATCACTGTGGGAAGTTTAGTAATGCTTTTGTTTTATTTGAGTGTGGAGATTGTGAATGTGCTGCCCTGTGCGCAATGGTATATATGTTTGCATTCAGAAACACACTTGTGTTCCCAGGAATGCTGTGACTTGTTCAGCAGAGCTGCAGGGTCCCAGGCCACTCCCAGTAACCCCATTCAGCAGGCAACAAGTAAGTATGCAAGTGATACTAGAGAATTTGCTTCCTGGCAGTACTGAGTTACTTTCACTTCACAATTAGTCAGATTTACTTTCCTGAGGTTATACTGGAAAAGTCAACAGAGTGTCAGGGGTTTGCTGTCTTGTGTTCTTCCAAAGGATTATTTGAAAAAGCACAGCACCAAGCAGGTAACTGCCTCCGTGAGCCCATCAGTACTGAATATCAAACAGGAAAAGATAACTGAGGTTGACTCAATACAGCGTTCTATTTGCCATATTGGTAATGCTTCAGTGAAGACAATGTTCTGTCTCAACAGTTAAATTGCTTTATTATCTGAACACCAACCACTGCTGAAAACCCAAAGACAAAGTCACTTTAGGCTTTCACCACTCAAAACTGTCTGCTTTAGCCATAGCACTTCCAAAGGAGACCCTGAAATAAATGCGCAATGATCCAGATACCCAGAGAATATCTGCAGTGCTCAGAGAATTGTTCCCTGGTTGCAGGGAGCTGACTGCAGAACAGGGTCCTGCAGCATTTAGTGGTGGATTGCCAGAGGAAAGCACTAGGTAAAGAACAACAAAATGATGAGAAGAAGTTGCTTTTGGAGGATCCTTCCTCAGTGACTGATCACAAAGCTACAGGGCCATCATAATCCCTTCTGATGGCCATCTCTGAAAGCCATTCAAAGGAATTTAATTATCCAAGACAGGAAGCACACAGATGTAGAAGACAAAGAACAATTACTTGTAGTGGCAAAAATCTCCATTATAACTATTGAAAAGTTACATAAGGTCTCAAGAGTGTAGGAGAACAAACTTCACCACCTTCAGACACTCAGGTGCTGAAGCAGTGGAAGCACAAAGAAGACACCAGGAATAGTCATCACCCCTGAGAACAATGCCACCAAAGTGTGGCAGGTCTGGGTCAAAGTAAGAGGGCAGCAGTAAATCCCAGTGTAGTTTTGGACGTAGTAATTCCTGAAGATATTAAGAAGGAAAACCTGCCTTAGGTATTATCTACACTGGAGCAGCAAAATAAACAATATATGCACAGCTTAGTGAAGCTATACAGTGAGAATTGGACTTCAGTTAGATAGGAGACTTCAGATGTACCGAGCACTGTACCCATGAAGTTTCTTAGGGAAATGGGAGTTATTTTACAGGGTATGTAGATAGCACCCAGTAGGCCGAGGCTTGGTGACAGAGCAACAAGAGCTGCCCAAGTACTCAACTGACCACAGAACAAAACTGTATTGGTGAGGATAAGCACAAACAAAAAATGGGGTAAACAAAGACAGATTCTTCCTAGGATTAAAAAAAAAAAAAAAAAAAAAAAAAAAAAAAAAAAAGGGAAAAAAAAAAAAAAAACCCCTTTAA
>VYXF01004795.1:70250-84618 GCA_013397295.1 Polioptila caerulea | reverse complement strand
AAAAAAAAAAAAAAAAAAAGAGCAAAAACCCCAGAATCACAGAATCAGAGCATTAGGAAACTGTTCCATTAGGAACTCAACAGGAAGGTGAAAAGTTTTAACAAGTGAAAAACAGAGTAATAGACAGCCATTGGAGATTGTGGTGTAAATGTATTTGTACAAAAATATTAATTAAGTACATTGTCAAAGACATAATATCTCTAATTCAGCCATATGTAAAGAGGCACAGTTTCAGATAAGTATCCAAACTTCACCCACTTAAACTCTGACTTCTACTTCATGTGTTTCTGTACACAGAATCTGCATTTGAGAAAGGAGGGATTTTATTGGTGCATGTTTTGATGCATATTAATCATTAAAATCTTTGAGTTTATTTTTAAAATATATTTTCATTTTCTGTAATCAGAGCTGGGTGAATTTTGGACAAGTCTAGTTTCTTCATTCTGGCACTTGGGAGCTCCAGAATCCTGTTTTCAATTCCTAGCTCTGACAGCAATTACATGGACAGCTTTGAGGAAATCACTAAATCCCTCATTCCTTAATGGAGAATGCACCTCTTCCCTGTCACCTGCTCTCTGCTTATTTAGAATGAAATCTTTAGAAAATATGAATATCTCTTCATATCTGTCACAATACAGCCCTGATCCCCTTGGGTGGAGCCTCAGAGGCAGGAGAGAGATGCTGCTGCTGCAGTAGAAGGAATTTCCAGACCCACCAGTAAAGAACTAAGATGCAGTGAAGGGTAAGCAAGCAGGTGAGCAAGAAACAAGCACTTTAGCAGTCATGACTCACAAAAGCTTTCATGCTACCTGTTGCTCACTAACAGCACAAGGCAAGGGGCTACATAGTTTAAGATTAAACAAAAGAGCAGAGACATGCAATTCTTGGTGGGTTTTGGTTTGGGTTTTTTTTTTTTTTCCAACATAGACACAAGCCTTTCAACACTGCTATGGTTTGGTCTTGTTTACATGTTTATAGCTATGGCTTTCCCAATCCTACTGATAAATGATCCCTTCTACCAAGGTCAGCACTAGTTGCTTCTGTCAGACCACACCTCTCAAAGACACAAGAAGATGGTATTGTCTGTAAACAACACTGGAGGACTTTTGTTACAAGAGATATCCTGTATGACACAGTATGTTTATTAGACCTAGCTTAGACGTCTCTTTCATAGACTAAACTGACTGGCATTTTGAAGTAGACACAGATAAAGGAGGTCAGTGTACTTTGAAATGAAGAGACTGAAATGAGAAGGTGGAATGTGTGTCCTTTGGCATGTAAAATTTCTGCTTCAAGCAGTTACTTCAGCCTTTGAAAGCCATTCTACCTTTTTCCACTGAAATATTCAGATACACAAAGCACGTATTGATCAAATCTTAACATGAAATCTAAAATCAGTCATGCCTATAGGGTAAAACAAGTCTTTTACTGCTGGCAGGAGAGATTTATGGCATCACTGATGACTCCAGCTTTAGAAAAATGAGAGAGAAATATGCTTGCTTTTAAAGCATTCATCTTAAGTGAGGTCTTCAGGTACGGTCAAAACTTATTTTTTTTGAAAACCACAAGTCATTTGTTCTGCCCTCGCATTTCTATAGCATATAGATGACAGGAGAACACCACAGATCTTGGACTAAATGGAAATTTTGTCTGTTCTCTGGATAATGTTGTTAGCAAAAGGAAACAATTAAACCCATGGGATGACATTAAAGACAAAAGGCATTATTTATTATTATTTTTATTGTTATTATGTTAGACATTTGTTTTTGCCAACTTCAGTTTTTTTGCTTTTTCAATAAATTTTTGCTCCAAAATCTCAGAAAATTACACAGCTTTCCAGCATTTCTGCTCTATACCTAGTCTTTTCATTCCATGTGATTCAGCCAAAGGCATCTCCTTAGCACAGTTTTTCTGAATGGCAGCAGCACACTGGCAGTGGTGGAGTTAGAAGAGGGTTTGATAGCCAGGTTTTCATCTTTGGTATTGTCCCCAGCACCAAGCTATCCATATGCCAAATGCTTCATGGACCAGAAGAGGAGGAATGTTCATAGTTAGCCTGCTTTCAGATTTGCTGCAGGGTGGAAGGGGAACTTTATGGGTCACAGCTATGCTTATTTGATGGTTTCCTGATTTTTTACAGTTCTGCCACCCATGAGCAGCTAAGTCTGCCATTGCACAGCAGTGGGTGGAGCTTTTACAGAGCGGCTCCAATCTGTGACATGATCATTTTAAAATCCCAGCACAGGGTTTGTTTTGCTGTGGGAGATTGGCTGCCTTTTGTCACAGAGGCCCCTATGTTCCCCCCTGTTCCGTGGCCCTGCACTGCACGTCCTGTGTTCTGCATCACTGAGAGTCAGGCGTGGCATTTCCACTGCCAGCTGGCAGAGCAAGGCCAGTCTCGTGGCTGTGATGTCATCAAGGAACTCCAGTCCGTGTCTGTGCCATGAAGGCAGTGACACACTTTATGGCAGTTTACACAGAGCTGGAAGAGTGCAGCACAGACTGAAACCAGGACAATGTCTGTGTCAGTAAGAGTGCAGAGCAAGACGTGGTAAGTAGTAAGGATACTCTATGCCAATGTACCTTTTATGTCATTTGAAACTCCATGCCAGGAGTCACACGTTTCCAATAGCTAAAGATTTATGGAGTGGCCATGCACCAAGTGCACTTTTGTTATTTCCTTTAAAATATAGCACTTGCAGGTTCCACTTAAAACTGATGTTTCACTCTTCTGGATGCTGTCAAAGCCTGGTTTCTGCCTCAAAGAGTTTACAAACCCCTACTGTTGCTTTCACCAAGTTTCACATTGATGCATTTAAAAGGAACATTTGAAATGGAAAATATGTATTTTTTGACTGGAGTTATTAATTTCAGAATTTTCAAGGCTCCCCCCTTCATTATGTATTCTGAGGGATTCTCTTCTTGAAGCCTCTGACCCTGGCACACTCCAGAAATCCTGGGAGCTGTTCTGGACTGCAACAGGTGCCAAGCTCACAGATGATCCCAGAGCACATGGGCCACCCTCCTCCTCTGTTTCTCCTCCCTCCAGCCTAATCTCCACTACTTCATGTTGATGAGAGTTTCTAAGGATGGTGACTTTTTAGAAAATAGATACTTTTTTTACAGGCAACCATTCACTATCCACCTGAAGATAATCCTCCAGATAAAATCCATATGTGGGCAGAAGAGAAGCAGATTCACTGCTCTTGGTAGACTCTTGGAGGCAGAGTAGAAACTAGAATGGGATAGTACAAACACAGAGAGGTATGTTCTCATCATGCCAAGAATGCTGAAAGGAGTTTTTCCTGCTCTGCACGGGCAATATACTTACTAAGAGAGATAATCTATTTCTTGTACTCAGAGTATTTTGTACTTCCAGCAATGTAAAGCAAATAAATTTTTGGCGTAACAAAGCCCAAGCTCCTGACTCAGTAGGAAGCAGACGAGGGAAGTCCTGCTGCCTTTTATTCTCAGGCTTCATCCCAGGGAGCATGGGTATTTGTTCTGCTGAATGAGAAGTGTGTGGAGGTTTGCAATTTGAGGAGCAGCACTGTGTGCAATCCTCACTGTGCGCTTGAGTGACTGACCAAAAGAGCATCTGGAAACCACTAGCCCTGAGTCACAAGGAGCACATTGCTCAGGGCTTCCTGTGATTGTGCTAAAATACAAGGCTCTATTCCTATTTTGAATAGGAATAGTGTGTTGTTCTCTCACACTCCTTTCAGGTGCTAATGGGAGTCACAGGCCAAGCTACCTAGACATGCAGACAATGGTGTGGACACCTTCATATAAAAGCCTCTTAAATTACGTTGGCCCTTTACTGACACTGAGAACTTGATTTTGACCCCAAACATTAACTCATCATTGCCTGTATGACCTTTGTACTTCGTGGTAGTTACTGATTTCTGGAGCTCACACAAGTTGTGCATGTAGCTGTGTGAATGACTTCATGGTCTTCTTATTATCAGATACTACCTCTCCAAAAAATGTAAATTTTCACTTACTGTAGTAGGTAAAAGCTTGGCTGAATCATACTAGGCACAAAGAATGGGTCACAGTTCAAAAAGGAAAAAGAGAATAATAGGGTCCTGAAGAGTTTGGCTGAGAATATATTCTTTAATTCGACAAATTTAAAAGCTATCTTAGCAAAGTTCAGGAAGGTGTAATAAATCATGATACTCAAAAGTCTTACTTAGCACATTGTACAGATTGTTATTTAAAATTTAGAGAATGTACACAATGTCAGTCCTCTCATAAATATTTTTTTTTTAATAATTTTGCATCAGGATTTTTCCAATGTCTCCCACAATAGGTAACTTTACTTATTAATTGCTTACAGGATCACATAAGCTCACCTTATCTGAGTTGCAAGAAGATACACTACCATGAAACAGTGTTCACTCTTATCTGACAAGAGCCCAGAGAAGTGGATTTCACTTGACTCATCCAGCTGCTCATAGTTCTCAAACACAGGTTAAAGAAGAAAGAGATTCTTTACAGTCACATAAAGGGAATCCTTCTTTTTTGTCATTACAGTTTTCAAAAACATGTATTTTTTATGTGTCAGAAAGTAAGATTCATTGCTGGGATGATGGATCAGTGACTCAAAATGGTACCTGGAGGATTTTATCTGAAAAGAAGGGTTATTTCTGTTTATTTTTTCTTATTTCTTTTTCAGACTATGAATCTTGTCACATAGATGCCATCCAAATGGAAATCGGCACAGTGATACTGCTGTTTCCAGTGATTCAAGCCTTACTCTACCTGAGTCAGCAGTCATTTCTTTGGCCTAGAGATTGGGTCAAATCCATGGCTTAAACAGTTTTTCCTAACTAGAACAAGTTCAACAGACAGCAGTCGAAACAGGGCAGATTTGTGAAGCCTCAATGTTACATAGCTTAAGAAAGTGGCCACAAGTGTGTGCAATTCAGCAGTAAGGTTTTGAGTATATAGAGACAAACAACCTTGCACCCTGACCTATTTCTTCCCATTAAACCTCAACATTTTGCAACCTTTTTTTTGAGAGTTTTTGCTGAGAAAGGAAAACTCCAGATTTCAATATATCTGTGTAACTGCTAAAGACCAAATTTCTGGTTGAGCAATTTAATAATGTGGGATTTTAACTCCACTTCCCTGTAGGGCAAATGCTTCTGCAGTTCCCATTAACCTTCACAGGGCATGTGCACCTACCTCAAAGAAAGAAAAAACCTTTGTTTTCAGACTTCATACACGGCTTATGATCTGAAGACTGAATTTTGGCCCAGGATCTTCCATAGATGTGTTCCAGAACAATTCGGAGATCAGTCTCAGGTGGTATATTAAAGATTTCTTACTTAATTTGATTGTTGCATCCCCTTAATGATCATTCAAATGGTGCATGTTCCTCTTCATTAATTATAAAATATAAAATAGATTATAAAATACTTTTTAAGTCATCTTCATTAAAATTACCATTATTCTGCTGATGTTAAGCACAAATACTCAATTACAGGTTTGTCTCCTAACTCCCATGGGGAAAAAAAATTAATGCCTATTTTTATCACTCACTGTTAAATTTCTGGTAGTTAATTCAATCCCAAAACTAGTGAATACCTTTGTCTACTCTGTTGAATAGTAGTAGTGGGTAAACCATACATCATGGCCTGTTTCTAATTATATTCTCATGTTTCCTTCTAATGAACAAAAAATCTCCATTTGGTACGTTGCCTGTTAACCTCTGTAGAGGTCAGTGCCTCATTCCTGTAATGCAGCACACCTTTTTCCCTTCCATTTAACACATTTATTACTTTCTGGAAGGCAGGATGTTTCTTGTTCAAACTGATGCACAATCAAGCCGGCCCTTTTCATTCAATGTATTATGTACTTCTGTATTTGAAGGCTCAGGGAAAAGTAATTAAGTCTGACCATGAGGCTGCCACAGAGGTTGTCTTGGCTGCTTATCCTTTGTGTGCAAAACTGATAGCTGATAGAACATGTTTTCCATAAAAGTATATACATGCTCTTGGTTTGAAGATCTTAAGCCATGGTAGATCAAGGACTTGAATTCAAATATTGCTAGTCCTCAACAACCTGATATCCATTACTACCATCAACAAAACCATAAATATCAGAAACCCATATTCTTCTGCCTACCAAATGTCTTATTTCTGTCATGGTCTAAAAGCCCCAGTTCTGTGACGGGAAATTTCAACCAATATACTCTATTGCCAATTAACAAGCTGCTAGTTACCAACACTGTTCTGAGAAGTACAACAAATAAAAAAACACACAGAGAAACATCTCAACTTTGTGCCTCACATATCTCCTCCTCCCTTTTTACTCTCTTTGTTGCACTCAGCCCCTTCTGACTTGTGGGTGATGACACGGGGCTTGGTTGTTATTCCTTTACTTTTGGTTTTCTCATTCCTGACTTCACTGCCCCAGTACAGGGTCCTGCACAGGATGTATGCCCCCCTGAGCCTCCTCCCTGCCCCTCCTGAGTGACTTTTTGTTCTGTGCCTGAGAGGCTCCTGAAGGGAAAAGTTAAAAACCAAAATTTGATGGGCCCCCAGGTTTGTTTTACGGCACAGCTCAAAATCCAGAACTGGAGCTCTTTTCTGTTTCTCCCAGTGCTGAGAAGGTCACCATTAGGGCAAGTATGTCTCCAAAGAGTTACTATGGAAATTACCATGCAATTTGAATACCTTCTTCCTGAAAGAAAGGAGAGCTGGGCATCTAAAAATCTTGGAAAAATCACAATCCAAGCCAGCCAACTTCTGGCAGCTTGTCAAAAAAGTAGGTGTGCCACTAAGGAAGGTGTGCTCGTCTTTTAAAAATATGGGGTTAGATTTCCAGCAGGTTTAAAGTGGCTTTAGTTGAGGTCAGGGACTCTGCCCCCCCACTTTGCTGGCATTGAACAAATGGCTTTCTACTTGTTTTCCATTGTAGCCATTACTCTGCCTGCCCAGTGAAAGAAACACAAAGGAACTACAAGAACAATTGCAAACAAATGCTGCAAATACTACGTGTGGGATTGTAAACACAAGCAGTGATTCAGGCCTAAATGGCAAAGGGAGCAGCAGGCAACCAGGCCTTCAATTATTAACTAACAAGGCTGGACTGACCCCAAGGTTTTCCTCTGTGCTTGGGAGGCAGAGCAGGGGCATTTCACTGAGTGCACAGCATCAGCATGATTGGGAAAGCAGTGCTGTGGCAGCCAGCCAGCAGAGTACTCCTAGGGGTGCAGCAGCTGAATTGCATGGGCTTTGCTCCTGTGGAGCTGAGAAAAGCCTTCAGATATCTTGATCATCCCAGCTTACTTTTTCTGGGTGGGGAACTGAATCCAAACCTACACATCTCTTTCCATCTGGAGTGCCTCTATGTGCCCTCTCCCCCTGCTCCAGAAAGACACAGAAGGGTTTCCTGCAGCTTCCTTGTGTGCCCAACACCTAAAGGATGGGTGTTAGATAACCCTTACAGTGTCTCAGGAGCAAGTAATGAGATGGTGTGAACACCATTCATATAGCTGGAGATCATTCCCTGTCCATACTGTCCCTGAGACATGATGCTGAAGTTCAGGAGAAGCAAACCCCACAGAGCATCCCAGCAAAAACCTTGTATGTTCTTAGGGAAATGGAGTGCCTTGAAAAAATGGGCTTCCAGCTCTGTTATCCGGTATCCATGTCTCCTGCCTTCATGCTAAGGAGGGTTGACATGAAAATTTACCCCTGCCACCTGACCTCTGCTTCTTTCTTGGTGTGGCCCTGCCCCAAAAAGCAGTATCAGAGAAAACTAATCCCTACCAACACCAGCAGGAGTTTGGAGGAGCTAGGTGAAAAAGGACGCAGAGGAGCCCCATGGAAGAGAAGAACTTGCCTCCAAGGCTCTTGTGACCAGTCTGCGTCCAGACTTGTCTGCTTCCATTTTTTTCCCCCTGGTTTTTTCTTCATTGTTTTTAGGTTTTTTATTTATTTTTCTCTCATTTTAGCTTTCTTAATAAGTGCAACCTCAAATGGACTGAAATGGAAGTAAATTAAAAAATCAGAGACCTGGTGTCACTTTTAACACTAGGAGTCTTTGGAGTCTTTCTAGCCTCACAAAGACAGAAGAAGACAGATGGCAGAAGACCTGGTCTGAGAGAAAGCCTTTGCTCACTGCTATATTTTAATATTCTAGATTTTTTTTTTTCTTTTTCCCTGTCCGTTAAGTCTGTTCAGACATGAGGATCAGTGATGAGCCACAAAGGACAGAAATATGTTTGTCACCTAACAGGCCTTTTTGTGACAAAAAGCATCTGTGAACTGCAGTGAAGATGGAGCCAGTGCTGGAGTTGAGTATTGGAGCAGAGGGAAAGTTTACAGAGGAGTTGTGTAAGCCAGAAAAATTAATCGGCCTGTGGTGACATACACAAGAAGTGGGTTCCTAGACTGTTCATTAATTAAGCTTGGAGACCGGAAAGATTATTGCAAAAGGAATTATGTTTAATAAAGGAGGCATCTGCTCTGGAGGAAAAGTGTATCTCCTAGTGCCTGACACTGTTCCTGTTTGCACATATCTGGAAGGAATTGCTCCCTTCTACGTGCTTACAGCTATGATTTTCTTTTGTTCTACATATCACAGGATAACCCTGTTGACTATAATGGAGTATCACCTGGAATGCATTTTCCTTTGCCTTGGATGAATATATTGTGCATGGATCCTGCATTCATTATTTAAATGTAAGAACTAAGAAAACAGCATGAAATGTATTCATCAGCTTGACTCACAGACGTGTTGCACACCTGCAGGTCACTGGAAAGTGGGGACAGAGGCATCTCCTCTTTTGCATTCCAAGGAATTCTGAGGTTATTGAAGGTTTTTAGTGGTGCAATCAAATCATATAAGCAAAAAGCTACAAAATCAAATTCAGAACAATGAATGCATCAGTTCATTAATGGAACAGTTCCAGCCATCTGGTATTCATATGTTCTACACTGGGGCTGCTATTGTGCAGACATAAATGACCCAATCTTACCTTCCAGCAAGAGCTTTCATTAACTAAATATATCCAAATTCTTTATTATTCAGCTAGTATTACAGGCCCTGTCCTGTTTTGGGAAGGCTAGGGGCTTGGGGTTTTTTTCCGTTTTGTTCAGTTAAAGCTTCAGTCCCACAGTATTTCCCCTTTGGGTTTGTGCATGTGTTACCCATCCCATTGTGGACCTGGCACCTCTTGGAAAACTTTTAGTGGTTTCTGCTGCTGAAGCTCTAGAAAAGAGAGAAGGGGTCAATCACTACTTCAGTAAAAATAAAAACATTAAGACACCAGTAGGAAATACTGCCTCTTGAAGGAAAAATTCTAATGTAGCACTGAGTTTCTCCCTTGGCATTATTTACTTTTTTGAAATGATAGCTCCAGCAGCTTTTCAAAGCCCACAGAATCACAGAATGGGTAAGACAGGAAAGGACCACGGAGGGTCACGTGGTTCAACCTCTCTGCTCAAGCAGGGTCATCCCAGACCATATGGGATTGTGTCCAGACACTTCTTGAATCTCTCCAGTGAAGGAGAGACCACAACCTGCCCAGGCAGCTTGTTCCAGGTCTCAGGCATCTGCAGAGTAAAGAATTCTTCCTCATATTCAGGTGGAAATTCGTAAGCATCAGTTTCTGTACATTGTCTCTTGTCCTATCACTTGGCACCACTGGCACCACCAAGAGCCTGGCTCCTCCTCTTGGCACTGTCCCTTCAGATATTTATAGATGTTGAAGAGGTCCCACCTGAGTTGTCAGTTCTTGAGGCTGAACAGGCCCACCTCCCTCATCCCTTCCTTGCAAGAGAGATTCCAGTCCCTTTGTTGTCCTCTGCTGGACTCACTCCAGGAGCACCATGAAGGCCCTGGCGTTTAAACAGACCAAACTATGTCCAAAGTTATACACACTACAGAGGCATCCATGTGACTTTCCTGAGCAATTCAATTGTTTTAATCCTGTGAAGGAGTATGGCACTCAATTTATTCATGTACAAATATCATGCAGCTCAAGATGAAAAGGCACAGACAGGAAAAATTACAGATTTTAGATGCTATCTATTGACTAAGGATCGCTGTTGGAGCAGGATTTTATATTCATTGGATCTTCCAGCTATAGCCAAAGGGGCAAGTGCTGGAGCAATTGCCTCTGCAGCTGCTGGAGGTAAGCTTTCCTTGTTTCCCTGTATTCTCATGAGCAGGGGCTTTCAGTCATTTCATGGCAGACCAGAGCCCTGTGCTTGATGAAGACAAAACAGAACAGCATTCACTATCCAGTCATTCCTTAACATCCTGCAAACAAGTGTTTTTTCAACAACCTGGAAAACAAAAGACTGAATGAATAGTAGTGTTCAGGCAGCATAAATGCAGAGCTTCCCTTAAACAGCAGCGGTAACACAGTCCCACACTCCAATTGAGGTGTTCCATAGAGCTGGAGGACACGTGGGAGTGTTCAGTGCTGCAGCCATCCCATGGGAAATGCCTGCCCAGCCTCGTCCTCCCCCCGTTTTCCCTCCATGGAACCTGCAGCCATCCCTGAACCTGCGCTTACCATAAAACCATAGCTTCTCCTCACTGTCTCACCTCCCTCACCACAGTGAAGCCACAGCCATCAGCTTCCTGGCCTCCCATCCAGAAGCCTCCTGGCAACCTTCTGCTCCCACGCTGCCCCAGGAAAAAACCCTATGCTTCACACAGCCATCACCTCTCTTTGAAGCATCTCACAGCATGCCACTCATAAGACTCTGAACAGTAACACTGAGGTTTATGTTTCTGTTTGAGCTGTTAGTGGATTAATGTCACTAGTGCACTGAACTCCTTTGCATCTCTCTGGCAGTAACTACCTGCAGCATCTTGCAAACCCCAGTCTGGTCATTTCAGGGCAGCATGGATGTTGCAAGTGGCAGGACAAACCCAAACCTTCTTTCACAAAGAGCACTGAGCCCTGGGCACTTGAACAGACACTACTCCTATTTCTGGTGCAGGCATTGTGTAAACAGCCTGATCTGACCTAGATTTTGCCATGGAGGCTATGAGAATCAACCATCTCTCGAGCTTTTGTGGATCTATTCCCAATCCTCAACATGCTGAGGCACCTATGGGCACCCATTTTCCCTTCAATCCTGGCCTTACAGCCCTGCTGTAAGGGGCAGGGCACGGGCAGAAAGCCATGAAGAGCCAAAGCTTGGCTTCCAGGAGCACTATGGTCACATTCACTTTTCAGCAATCTACTACACTTCAGAAGGATTAGGATATCCTCAGGTCCAGACAACAGGAGGCTGAGCCAGGAAGAGAGAGTTTCCATGAAAAAAGCTGCTCTTTTGCCTTGACAACTTATAGGTTTTAGAGGAGTTGGTGTCTCACAGAACATCATGGACTCCTGCTGCATCATAGCAGGAGCCCCGAGGAGACTGAACCAAGGCAGAAGCACTGCCACCGAACAAAGATGACAAAGCTTTATGGATAGGGATGCTTTCTTTCTGTGAGATTTCTGTTGTGTCTAAAGTTTCTCTGGAGAACAGTATGTTTTTTAACTGTAGGTAATGCTATTTGCTCAGATTCCTCTGCGTCCTTTTCTGAACAGAGGTCCCCAGCATGTGAGCACTGGGCTTCAGAGAGTATGTATGTAACAAATGAGCAAAAAATCAAACTCCAGAGAGTTTGTGAATTGTTAGAGCTCTTCTTTGTAATGTGCACATGCTTTAGCAATCTACTACAAATAGTGAGACTCTAAGAAATAAAAGATGATGAATAAAAAGTGAAAATACTGCTCAAAGTCTCTGTTATTCCTATCTCAGATAGCGCTGAAGCATGGCATATTTTTTTTTTCCAGAGGAATTTGTGGTGATCTCATTGAATGTTTCATTCAAAGTATCCATTGCACTGAAAATTTCAGTACATTTCCAATCCAAAATGAAATTATCCATTGCTACCCGCACCAGAGTATGCTGCATAGAGAAGTGAGAGAGTGAAGAGACATCTGAAGTGTAAATTCACAGAATTTTTTTAAAATTAAAAACACCAGAGGTACTTTCCAGGCCCAGACTGAAGAGGAATTAGATGTTTAACTTTTCTGGGTTTGTATGACTTATCTTGCAGCCACTCAGTTGAAACTGTATGAATGCTGAGAATTAAATATATCAATGTCTGCACATGTTAAGTATATTTAAGATTTGAATCAATTCACTAAATTGAGCACATGGAACAAACTACATGGTTTGTTCTGGAAACAGAAGTTTTTCCAGACTGAAGGATGTGAAAACTACTTCCCTATCTAATGCAGTTCAGTACATCTGTGTGTGATTACATAAGCATGTCTCAGACCACAGAGCACCACAGCCAAGTCTCATAGCAGTTACATTCATTAAACGTCAGACCATGTGATCTTCCCTGGACCTTCAATATTTGCCTGTTTTTAAGATTTACTGAATACTACCTATATTTTCTATTTAGAGCAAGAGTGCCTGACTGAGAATTAATGGCATTATTCCTGAATAAATGACAAGTCAATGTTTCAGGACTGAGCGACCATGCCTGAATTCACTAACAGAAAACAAAAGAACTGAAAAAAACATTCCTCTTCTAACTACATCAGTTCGCTGAAAGTGAACTCAAAAATAGTTTTCCTTAAAATGTTTGCGATCATTTCACCTTCATGTAATTCCATCTTATGCACAGATCAGCCTTTTCCCATGAGTTCAGGACTGCTATTTTCTGCTATTTTCCTTGAGGGGTCAGTAGCTAGGGTTGCTGCAGAGGACATCCTAACCAGCAATTTTTGAGTAACCATAGGGGTGCTAAGCAGTGTTGATTTCAAATTTGCAGATGTAGTAGCTCTTAGCAGCAAGCACTGTCCTACTGAAGATGACTCTGTCATGTCTGAGGTTGTAGGTCTCACACACAGAGATGTAAATCCTGCCAGATCACCCTTTGCTTGAAGTTTTGATTGCTTTCAAGTTAATCTTGGTTCTTATAGTGGTTTCTGGACAACTGGCTGAGGACAGGACAGATTTTGTAGACATGTACAGGCAGTTTGTGTCTCAAAAAGATCAGTAAGATCTGGTTTAAAATGGAGCTACAGCAGATACACTGCCACAGGACTGGAAGAATCAATTTTGCCTTCTGGAGACCTGCTCTCCAATCAGTGACCCATGTATGTCATCCCTTTTCTACCACCAGGGAAGGACACCTACAATTTGAGCACACTGTTTCAAGACTGCAGCTGTCCAGCCTGGATGTGGCCTATGCAGAGGTGACAAAACTACTAAGACCTGCCACCATAAATGGTATATAGATGCTAAACCATCTATTAGAGCTTGTAACAGAACATGCCTTTTGGTCACCTCTTGAACACTTGGTAGCTTGCTTTGAACAGGTAGAAGATGAAATCCGGTGCTTTCCAAAGTCAATAGCCTGCTGAATACTTAAGAAAACTTTTCAGCATGTTGAAGTCTAGTCTCAGAGCAAAATTACAATGCTGAGTACAAAAACAAGGTCTGTGTGGTGACAACTTCTTCCCAAAGAGAAAGCATCTCCTCAGCCATGACAGTAAGAGACCTGCTCTCATTGATACCAAAAACTTTGTTAATAACCGTAGCTGTGGCGCAGGAGATATTTCCAGTGGGTTTAGCCGACAGTGTCGTCACTGTCTTGATGACACAAGCAAAGATCAGGCTTGAAAATTGTCTCTGCTACTTTCTGGTTCCTTGAGAAATAGGAATGCTTAAAGTGTGCTTGGTGCTTCATCCTAGGCTTTTGTGCTGCTGGGGGCACTGGTGGCTTGTATAGCTGTCGGTAACCTCCCTAGAAATCTCACCTCAGGGGTTTGAAATGCTTAGCCATTTCAGGCACTGAAGGCTGAGTGTTGTGCAACAGATGTCTTTTCGCTTGATGCGTGTACACGCAAAGTGGTATCTAGATGCTCCAGCAATTCAATTAAATCGGACTATTTCACACTAAAAACTTATGGGGGGCAGGGGGTGGGTCCCTTTCCAAGGATGAGTGCTCGGTGAACCTGCAAATTGACTATTCCTATGACTGGGGCTCCCAGACAGATCTTGCCGACATCGGCTAGGGTTTCAAAAGTTTCACAGGATGAGGACGGTTGCTGCTCGGGAAACACCTGAATACCACCGCCCCGCAGCCCGACCCTCACCGCCCTTTCCCGAGGCAGCCTCCGCGGCCGGCCAAGGCCTGTCGCGGGGAGTGAGCGGCCGCAAGCTGGGCACGCGTGGGGTCCGCGGGGCGGGGCGGGGCGGGCACACCTGGGCCCCGCCCGGCGGAGGCGCGCAGGTCGGAGCGGGGGCGGAGGGAGCTCGTCCCTCCCCTCCCCTCCCCTCTCCTCTCCGTCCCGTCCCGTCCCGTCCCGTCTCGTCCCGCTCCG
>VYXF01004795.1:8992-70223 GCA_013397295.1 Polioptila caerulea | reverse complement strand
GAAAGGTGCCCGCTTCCCATTCTCCGTGAGCTCCGTGCCCACGGCGCACTTCGCCTCCTCTCTTTGGCTTTTGCTCTCGTGTTTCCGAACCTGGTCTAGGTCCCGCGGCGCGCAGTGGTGTGCGGGGCAGCGCGCCTTGTCGGGGGCCCTCTCCGGCGAAGAGCTCCTTCGGAATGGGCTCGAATGGGTTCGAGGCGTCGGGTCAGGCTGCTATTCCCGCTGGACTAATGTCTCCGGGGCTGGCCTGGAATAAGTGATGGGCACTTGTTTGGTTAAGGAATACTAACAGAACTTACTTAGGGTCTGTCGTCATATTTTTCCTTTTTCCTTTTTTTTTCCTCACCCCTTCCCCCCCGAAGTCTCTTTGGATTTATTTATACCAAATTAAGGCAGTGGAAAAAGTCCTAGATAAAAAATGGTTGCCACCCCTCTCTCCTGACTTCCTCAGTCCTTCGGACGAAGAGCCCTGCTCAAGTCCGATGGGAGCAGTGTCGGTGTATCCATGGTGTTTACAAAGGTAAAGGACAGGGAGGAGATGAATGACAAGCNTAGAGGACAAAAGCCGTTAACAAACTGAAGTGAGAAGACAGAGGTGGAACCAAGAGGGACCAAGTTTCTTCCTCTCACTTCTTTTCCTATGTTCTTTTTTTAATTACTCCACAGTGGGAACCGTCCCAAAAAACTGCTTCCTATGGAAAGATGTAAAAAGTTTTAATTATCACAAAAATGTTGGAATGTCTAAATTTAATTTTCTTGGGGATATCGCTGTGAAACAAGCTCACACCTTCATGATTTCAGTTGCCTGTGAATGTTAGAAGCTGCCTAAATCCCCCCTTTCTTCTTCTTTTTTTTTTTTTTTCCATCCTTATTTGCTCCAGATTTTGATTGGTTTTCTGTGTATCTTTTTTTTTAAATTTGTTGTTGTTTGCTTGTTTGGTTGGTTTTTTGTTTGGCTGGGTTTTTGGGGTTTTTTTTTTTTTTTTTTGAAGTTTCAAGGTAAAATAACTTTGGGGAAAGCCTGTAGGCAACTTACATTCTCAAAGTGTGGGGGTGTTGGAGTAGCTGCAATCCTTTTACTGCTAAGAACTGCTGCAACTCTTATCTTTTCAAAGAAAGTTTTTGCATGCTAGGTCAGGTTTGGTGTGTTGTACCATTTGGTCTAAAATGAATCACTCTCAGGCCTGGGAGTCATGTTTCAATTTGGCGGCCAGGGCTGTGTGCCGTGCAGCCTGTTACTCTTGTGTGAGGATGGGCTATACTGCAGTACTTAAATAATATTTCTGGCAATTTCAGCGGTTGACTGAAGCAATACTCTGTGTGCACAGGCGTAAGTGAAGCTCTGCCCTGCAGCTTGCTATTACTGGCTATAGGCGTGCCGCGTGTTTTTCCTTAACTGATATGTGCTCGGACTTACAAAGCAACTTGATAGGCCTGTGTTTTACTGTTGTTTTTATTAAATATTAACCACACAAAATTAAATGCTGTTTTACTCCAGAACAGACTGACACTGTCTCGTCCTGTGCAGTTGTAAGTGAAGGGTGGTTTTCCTTTTTGTACGGCAAATAACCAAGGGAACATTATTTAGGAATACTGAGAAGCACTGCTGCATGATCAGAGTGGTGTTGTCCTTATCACTCCCTATTACAGATTGCAGTAGTTAGACTCTTGGCTGCTATAAACTTTGTTCTGAGAACTTAGCAGTAGCAGTGCTGGTTGAAGAGAGGAAAACATTGGCTGGTGTCTGCTTTCTCTTCCTCTGCTCTTCAAAACAAATATTGAGGGTCGAAAGGTTAAACAGCTTTTGAGATGAAACACATGGAAAATGCAAAATTAAAGTAACGCTACGCTGTGTACCCAGCTTTAGTATGTGAACTCCACGTGTGAGTAACAGACGATCTTATCACTGTGGACAAAAATACTTTATGGTCATGTAGTTTTCATCAGTAGTTCTGGAAGATTGTAACTTAAATATAATTCCTTCTCTGCTTAAAAGTGGGAAAAAATAAAAATCTGCCTTCAACTTGGTCTTATAGTGTTGCAAAGTTAAACTATTTGGGGAATCTAGGAGAGGTTGTTAAAGAAAGTGTTTTTTCTCTGCTTTGTACTTACATGGGATTTACTTTGATATCACTGTGATGAGCCCTTAAAAACACCTTAACCTTAGTTAGCTGTTTCTCCATGGTCTCTCCATGAGCATTGAGCTTGCTTTGTCTCACATTCAGAGGTTTAAATCAAAAAGCAAGTAATTCTTCTGAGTAGTTTATTCCTTTGGGAGACCACTGCCCTTTGAGTACCCAGCAGTTTGAGCACTTTAAGAGGTGAGCTGCCTTCTCCAGATGTCAGAAGAGCTGGCTTTGAGCACCTCTAGGTGGTGACCTGCCAGCACTTACTGAGCACTGTTGTTGTGTGTCTGGCTTTTTTAATCATATGGATACAGAGGAAAATTGAGTGCAGCTCTTTTACCATCAGGGCTGAGTGGGGAACTCTTCACCCACCATCTCTTATGGTCTTGGTGATGCTCAAGAATATGTGGAAGAATTTGAGAGTGGGAACAGGTACTGTGTGGCAGTTGTCCTTTTGACTTTTGTTTCCCTCACAAGATTAGAATTTGCTACATAATTGCAATTTCCTCCCTTTCAGAAAGAAAAGTGCAAGTAATTTAGGGACACCTAAATTCAGATTAAATCCATATAAATGGGATATTTGAAGAGCAGCTGCTACACATAATGCCAGGGGAAAGATGCGTACAACTGTTTTACTGAAAGAAGGATAGAACAAACAATATTTGATCTCTCCAGCATCTTTAGTTAGTGGATTAGTTCTTTGTATGTTTTCTTTATTAGTTCTTTACATGAAGCAGTGCATTCCACTGCTTCATCTTTCACAATGGGCTGTACTATTTTTTCTATCGGTTTAGTAGGGTAAAAAGAAAACCAACTTTTGAGAAAATAGTGTGTCTTTTCTTTTTCCATCTTCCCATGTCCTTTTCTTTTAAGTTTGCTTTCAATTTAGGTATGGTCCTTATTTGTTGCCTTAGGAGTTTCGATAATTTGAAGAGAGAATGCTGCTCTCCAGAAATACTTGAATCGTGAGGGACTTGAGGCAGTAATGGCTTCAGTTGCCAGTTGTTATGTATTATTGGGTGTGTTTTTGACTTTTCCAAGTGTTACAAGGTAATACTGTAGAGATGTGGCACTCTTCAGCAGTGCTGCGTTAGAGCTGAACTTACACACTTCATGTTTTCCCCCATGTGTTTTTCTTCTTAGCTAAAGCAGAAGCTTAAGGCTTCATCCATGGCCTGTAGATGTCAAAATCTGTATTGGCACCGAATGACTTTGGATCAAGTGTGAGGCTGATGTGTTGCTTTACAGAAACACAGAATTATTCCCAGGGCAGAAGAAAGTTCTGTCAAGGAAATGAGAGCTGCTGTTCTACTTACATGTCAGGGAATTTGAGTTTTGGTTTTCTTCATTTATATTTCAAGCTTGGTTTCTTTAAAACATGTAGAAGCATTGCCTGTGTGTTCTTCCACTTTCACTGATGTACTGGCACATATGACAGTGAACATCTGAATGTCTGGTGCCTTGATTTGGTTTTTGTTGAAAGTAGAGGAGAATTCTAAGAAGTCCCTGTCTTTGGGTACCCAGATCTCTCCTCCTCTCCTCCAGTGGTGTTTCTTGACTGCCTGACACTCTTTCTGTACACTCGAGCTTATTAACAGCACACCTGACTTGCAAGATCGTGGTAATTGTTTGTCTGAAGGTTGCACACTTGGATCAATTTTCATTTTTTAATGACTGGTGTCTCTAATTGTTGAAAGGACAGTTTCTATTTGTGTGACATTGAGCACCAGAAAAGAAAAGAGTCTTTGTGCTTGTGCTGGTTTAGATAGTATATGTGTGTCCTCATCTCACAGGGCAACTCCGTGACCATGGCATTTCTCTTACAAGCTCTTGACAAAAAACTTTAGGTGCTTAAGTCATTGTATTTCTCTACAGAGGAACAACAGCCTTGCTTGGATTAGCACAAAGTATCCTGATAGGCACAGCCTGGAATAGTTTGTTGACTACATTTTTTTCAGTCCTGTACCTGTTTCCTGGGTCTGGCTCCTTCTTGACCCAGATGCTGTAGGCAGTTAGGTTAGTGCATATCAAGAGGAGAGCACTGGGTGCATTTACACTAGAAGTAAAGAAGTATTTCTTCTTAAAAAGAAAGTGAATCGTCTCCCTTTGCTTCTGGCAGGAAAAAACAGCCACAGACTTGTGGGGCTGCTGTGGTTGAAGGAGTCTGGGTGAGGCATGCCTGCCCCTGCCAGCAGCACAGCCGGAGAGGGAGAACCACATCCCTCCTCCTCAAGCCACTCCCAGGATAAGTAGACTGGACAGGGTTCTGGCCTGAGGTGTGTGCAGAGTGTTTTGCTTTTCAGGTGCCTTGAAGATTTGTGCTGGTGGACTTTCTGGCAGATAATGGCCTGGCTGCTGGTCCTGCTGGGGAAACAGGAGCAAAGTGTTGTGCCTTGCTGTTTCCCACTCGTACATGGCAATGCAGTCTGCTGCTGAAGTGATGGTAGACGGTGTGGATCAATGGCACAAGAAATGCCTTCAGTTGCAAAAGAGGGGTGGCTGGATCTCTTTTAGAAGGGAACATATTTTTGGACTACAAATACTGCATTGCTGAGAACTGTACCTAGACTTTTGTACCAACTGAATTATCTTTATTTTAGATTTCTTTAACTTGGGAGGCATTGGAGCTGCTATTTTTTTTTTTTTCTTCTGTGTGATATACTCTCGATAAAATTTGGAAGTCCTCTCATTTTCTCTTTAAAAATACAAAGGTGATAGATATGAGAACCCAGCATTATCTTTCTGGATTTGCTTCTGACTGTGACTAAGAGGCAAACACCTCCCGAAGTGGATTTTTGAAACTGCTTAAAAAATGTCTGTGAGTCTGATAGTCATATGTGATAATCCTTAGTATGGTGTAGGCCTCATGTTGCCATATTGCAGACCATTCTGGCTTTTCTGTGGCAATTTACATGCCACAGTGACCTTCAGAGTAGGGTGGATTTCACAGGCACTTTATGCAGTACATCCATTTCTTTGCCAGCTAGAAAATGCATTGCATATTGCAGTGCTTGCAGGAGCAAGCCTGAAAGCATTGGATTGACATCAAAGGCAAGAACTTTCTGCGCAGAATGCTGGAGATTGTAAGAGTTGTAAAAATCTGGCAAAGGAAATGCATACTGTTTTTCATTGCAAGCCCCTTTCCCTCCCTCCTCTGTGTCTTTTTAGGGTGTGCATGGCAGATATGAAATGGTGCTGGTACATTACTTATGGGAGCAGAAGTTTTTCTTAGGAGTTTTTTTTTTCCATTTGAGGATGATTGTTTTCACCCTGGGTGGAAAAATATAACTATAGTAGCATCCATTTTTTATTAAGAAGTTAGCTACTATTAAGAAGCAATAAATGTTGGATGAGTATTGAATGTTTACAGCATCGAGAAAATGGTATCTTCTTTGAGTAAGTGGGTGATTATTTAATAGCAGTGAGCTGAATGGGAACTCTAGCAAAGATTCACTGGAATCCAAGCAGTCAAGAGTGATGCTGTACAGGTCACACCTGTTTTTAAGGCGGTTATACTTCAGGTTGGTGTTTGTAGGAAAGGAGAGACACTGATAAACTCTCAAGCTTTCATAGCTACATAGCTTTCAAGTGTGGCAAGTGTTGTTTTGTCTGCTGCGAAGGGGCTTTGATAAAGGGTCTGTCGCTGGATTTCACTAAATGTTTAGTCTTTGATATTGCAGCCTGTTTTTGACTTGTTGTGGTAATCAGATCTGCCAGACAATGTCCTGAAGCCTTGAGCTGCTGCTGGTGACAGAGCAAGGGAACTGGGGTGGCATTGCATAGCTGCAATGTGTGAAGGGCAGCACGCCTCCCTGAGCCAGGATGTGGGTGTTCACAGCCAGGGTGTTTATGCAGAAGAAAGCTCAAGTTTGTTTGCTGCTCAGTTCTCAATCAGCTTTACTGGTGTTGAGTGAGGCGGAAGGAGGGGTGGAAGGCTCTGGGGGTGCTACCAGTGCAACAGCCACTGTCCATACAGCTCACAGCACAGAAGCCCAGTGGGTGGTGAGTGTCCCCACTCTCCTGCTGCTTTGGATCAAGGAGAAGCAAACTGCCCAAGTGGCACCAGCTGCAGCTGGATGGCTGGTGGCAAGAGGCCTCAGTGGAGGACTGCAGGGTAGTACCTCAAGCCAATGGCAGTGTCAGGAGAAGGTCACCTTGCCCCTAGACGTTGCTTGAACTGGGAGGGACTGTGATGGCCATTATTGTGGTCAGTATTTTTTTTGGCATGTGTGCCTGCATTAGGTGCCCACTGACTCTCTTGGTGGGATCTGTTTTCTTGTGGTTACTGTGTTTTTTAAAATCTCTTGCTGCAACTGTGGTGACACTTGGGTCCCAGAGCTTTCAAGGTTTCATGATCGTGTTACTAACCATTTTTGCAGTTACTTGTAACCATTTATGAAGTAGCAAAGGGTGGCCATGTGTATGTGCGCTTGATGTTCTGTCTGGACACTTCTGAGCTCTTTCATTGATGCTCCAGCTAATAGAAGTAAATTGTGCAGTTTTGTGCATAATTGAGTTATTTTGATGCCTTTGTGATAGGTGTGTTTTCAGTGATTGTCTGTAGAGACTGGATCAGTACTTTTACAAGATATGTACAGTCCTCTTACAGTTGCAGTAGAAAGGGTTTCATGTGGTAGTGAAGCTGTAATGTAGGATTTACAGGGGAAATTTGGCTAGCTTGCATAAGGTTGTGCTCATAGGAGTAAACTTTGTAGCACATTTCTGTGGTTGCATGCTAACTTTGAATATATAAAGTTAATTATTAAAGTAAAAAAGCATTTGGGAAATTGGTAGAGGAATGTTAGATAGAGAAGCATAGATTCAAACTGATAATGGTAAGCTTGTCAGTCCCAAAGGAGAGCCAAGCACAGTAAGGTCTGTATTAGTGCTGTGTTGCATGTCACTGACTATTGCACTTAGGAGGTGCCTTTGCAAATGTCTACACAGCCCGCCTAAAGTGTTGTATGTCATGTTGGCAAATTATCAGTACAGGAGAATAACCTGAATGTTCCCTGCATCCATCCAAGAATGTCTCCAGGCATTTCTGTCTTGCCAGGATGAACCAGCCAACTAGTAAGAGCATGTTGTCCTGTGTGCCACAGTAACACTGGGATGTACTAGGAGTGGTGTTTGAGCATATGTTAACCATCCACCTAAGCATTAGATTGGGTTGAGGAGCAAATCCTGGGCTTTCAGTGAAAAATTCATTGGGATTTTCAGCTGTTTCTATCCACATGTCTCCCTGTTTGTTGCTATATTCCCCCGGACACAAGTCCAGTGCATCAATAGGTCATTACTCCTTCATTCCTCTTGTCCAGGAAATGGAATTCACCAATTGTTTTCCTGAGATACGACAGTGGGACAAACAACTTCAGGGAAATGGGTGCATGAATAGGTACCCAGGATTCAAAGAGTATCAACCTGGATGTGATTTGTACTTGAAAGATACCATTATAAATGTCTATCAAGTTTATTGGACTTTCTGTCTTTCCTTTTCCTTGCTGTCCTTCCCAAGATGGAGATACACGGAGAGCAATTCTGTGGAAATGAGCTGGGTGTCTTTGAGCTGCCCTGGGCATGGTTTCTGCGCAGGGCTTTGAGAACTACCCCAATGTGACTAGCAACATAATCAGGATCGTTTTGCTCATCCTAAAGCTTTTGATGGAACTACTGAAAACTTTACCTCAGAGCAGTGTATTTCCCTCTACAGAAGCCTTGCAAACAAAAGAAGACTTCTGAATTAGTGTTTGCTCCCCTAGTCTTTTAGCTTCTTGTTCCCAGTAGTTACAGCATCCTATTTCAAAAGCCAGTGCTAGTGGAACTGGAAACTGACTGAGACTTCAGAGTATTACTATGACTTGAACAATCCTGGTATTTAGTGAATAGACTAAAAATAGGTCTCTAGAATTATCCAATTTTGCAAACAGTTGATAGGAAAAGCATAGGTTAGTGCCTGCTTCTCCAAGAAATACAGTGTGTTTCTGTTTCCTGCCTTGGACTTCTTGACTTTCACATGCAAAAGCATCCTAGGAGGTTCAGCCTAGAGGAAAAAATTCAGGGGGAGATGTGCAAGCTAATGACAATCTGATGACAGGAGTGAATTACATGATTGTAGAAAACATAAATGCCTTAAAAATCATATGCCTGATACTTACGACATGATCCTGCATATTTCCATCCCCAACATCTCTTCCACAAAGTTTCTTGCAATCAGTTGCCCAGATTTTTATGACGAAGTTCTGTTTGAGAGACATGTTTACAGCTTTTTCAGTTCTTCTTTCTAATTTGTTCCTAATATGCCATGAATACTCTGTGAGGGGATCTTTGGTATATTTTTGGGGTAAAACCTGTTACCTTTTCCCTCAGAAGAATGGCACCAAAGTGCAGGAACAACTTTGGCAAAGAAGCCACACCCTGCTCCTTCGTGCTTCATGTGAGAAAGGAAGGGGGGAAAATACCAACTTTTCTTGGAGCTCCCAAGATGAAGTGACATTTCTTGGTTGGTAGGAAACTCAAATGTGCACTTGCCATTCATCTGCCTCCTGCAATTGTGGCAGCAGTAATTCTGTGCTCTGTATATCCCTCTGATTGTTCATCTTGTGGTTAGATTAACTTTCCTCCCAAGACACCCTCCAGGTGTCATCTCCAGCTTGTATAAGCTGTGTCTCCACTAGAGGGGGGTGCCAGTATTGCTGTAGTGGGAAACTTCGAGGATTTGCTCAGTTATGGTGCTTGACTCTTCCTTCTTGCCTGGCAGGGTTGCCCATTGGGTTAAGCAGACTCTTCTTGGAAGAAGGCTGCTGCAAGACTGAAGGCAGCAGCTGACCAAATAGTAGGCGATGAATCTCTCCAAAACACTGTCAGTTCTGCCAGCATGCCATAGTGCATTTTTGCATAGAACCATAGAATCACTTGGATTCGAAGGGACCTTAAGGATCGTCTAGGTCCCAAGCCCCTGCCACAGAGAGGGACACCTTCCACTAGACTAGGTTGCTCAAAGCACTGTGCAGCATAACCTTGAAACAATTCCAGGGACTGACATATCCACAGCTTCTCTGGGCAACCTGGTCCCTCTCACAGTATTTACTCTCACAGTAAATAATTTATTCCTAACATTAATCAATATATACCCTCTTTCTGGATCAATTACCCCCTGTCCTATCAGTACATACCCTTGTCCCTTTCCTGGTTTTTTTGTAAGCCCTCTTTGGGTACCAGAAGCTGCTGTAAGGCCTTCTCTGAACCTTGACTTCTCCAGGCTGAACAATCCCACTCTCTCATCCTGTCTTCCTAGGTGAGGTGCTTCAGCCCTCTGATCATTTCTGTGGCACTCTCTGCACTCATTCTTTCTTCTGTTCAGAGATCTAGAGCTGGACGCAGTACTCCAGGTGGAATCTCCTGAGAGTGGGGTAGAGGGGGCGTATAAGGTTGACTGACCTAAGACAGGCTGCCCAGTAGCAGGAGGCTGAAAATCAGACCCAGCATGCCTAAGTGGGCTGTGTCAGGGGTGAGAGTAGCTGTGCATGGGCCTCAAGCTTTGGTGTCATGGACACAGCTGGTGTGTGCAATTGTGGGATGCCTAAAAAATCTGGTTTGTGGGTGGATTTCAGTACGTTCTCCTTTTGTGGCCTGGATCCCTTGAACTTCTTAGTTTATTTGTGTGGTCACAAACAAAGTCTTACTGGTTCCCAAGTAATGCTTTATGGCTTTTGCTTTTGTTACAAAACAGTATGAAGGAGGCTTTGAAGTGTGTATATGTTTAAAGTTTGTACCCATTCTAATGTGCACCAAGTTCCAGTGGAAGAGCTGGAGGCAAACTACTAGTTAGCTTTTATTTTCTTTTCAGAATAATCCATTGGTATTCAGTTGTACTTTTGTCCAATAGGATTTTTTCACCTTTCTTTCTCTTTAAAAGTTTACCTAAAAATGGTGAGACAGACTAGATAGTGCTTGGAACTAATCTTTCTGTTATCATATGTGTTAGAAGATAAGGGGTTTTAGGGCAAATTTGGGAGAAAACCTCTGAAGTGGTTCATCTAGAAAACAAATTTAAGTGGTCCCTCCCTTAACTTGGCTCAGCATCAACTGTGGACCACCTCCCGAATACTCTGATTGAATTATTTGTTGTTTCTGTTGGGCATTGTATATATTGAGGACCTAGTCAGAGAAGCTGAATAATCACGGAAGTATGGCGTGAATTTACAACAGCCTACTTAATTCATGTGACCTCTTGTATGCAATAAGAGCCTGTCTGCTAAACATAACTCAGAGTTAATCCAAGTCAATTCTTAAAGTGAATTAGTCAAGCTGTGAGCTAATCCTCTGTATTTACCTGCTTGTTCAGATAGGCAGCAGCCTAAGTTGCTTTAAACTTTGCTTGATAATTGAAAGAGGAAGGGTCGGAGGGAAAGGTGATGAAGTCTCGGTGTTTTCTTCATACCTCTTCTTTCAGAGCATATTTCAGTAGTGCTTTGCATTTATATGCATTATATTTGCATCTTGAATTCATGGAATGAGCAGCATAAGCTACCCAAGGCCAAAATCCAGTACTCCGCTGCAGTTCTCTACTAAGCACCCCTGACAGCTGCTGCTGCTGGTCCCAGAGTATTTTGGGGAGTGTGCTACCTCTTGATCATCCATAAAAACTGTTTCACAAAACGTCTACCCAGTTGAGTTGGCATACTGTAGACAGCAGGGAGCATGGTGCAGACTGTGAGGACTTGGAAGCCCTGTTGACCTCTGCCAAGAAACTAATAACCAGCCCCAATTTTACAGCAGGGATTCACAAATTCTGGGTTCATTGTTCTGAGCGCACCAGATACTTGTATGATGGACATGAAGTAATTCCCTTTCATTTGTCAACATCAGGATTTTTGTTGTCTTGAGCTACTGTGTTTGCTCCCTCTCCATTTTGACAAGATCAAAGGTAAAATCTTACTTCTGGGTCACTGCTGTCCATCAGATAAGTTTGTTTGTGGCCTTGGGAAAGAGCAGTGACATGAGAATAGGGAATTTAAATCCTATCATTAAGATAATTCTTTCTTATTGTTAATTCTAAGTTCTTTCAAACTTCATTCAGGTTAACTTTGCAAAAAACGGTGCTACAGAAAGTGTCTGGAGAACAGTCAGTTGAACCAATGCAGATGTTGCATAAATATTTCTGAAGGAGCATGACTGTTATTTCTGGTTTGAGGGGTTCATAAATAGTTTCTGTATCTGCTTTGGTGGTGGCCTGAACCACTTTAAGCTATTGCCTTACAGTCTTTAATGTCTTTTCAGGAATGGGGGGAATAGTTGGCAAATTTCTATTTCAGATAAGCTAAATTAAACTCCTGTTTGTATATCATTGTAGATCTGCATAGAGGTAGTGCCTTTGTAATTTGGCATTTGGGGTTTGGCATGCATAATTGTGAACTTCCTTGGCTTCAGCATTTCCAGATTATTGTATTTTGTGGTATTTTATTCTGCCTGAAAATTGAACATCTGTTTTGTGGATGTGGAGTAGAAAGGAAGTATTCGTTTTAAGGCTGGCCCCCCTCAAAGCTGCTTAGAGAATTGTGACATTTTGTTATCATCCAGATGGGTTTTTTTAGTCTAGCAAAAGGATATTGCCTGAATGTTTAAATACAAACTTGTTTCAGAAGAATGCCAGCCTATTACTACTTTTCTGAGTTTAGAACAAAAGGTGGAGTTTACAAATTGAATCTCAGTTGCTGATCCATGGAAGTGTGTAATTGTATTGCTTTATTTCTTCTTGGAAACAAATATTAAAATTCTTTTTGTAAGTTGTTGAGAAGTTTAGGTTTTTGCTGCATTTTCTTCTGAGGAGTGATAGTTGGAGAAAAACATCCTAATTTCTGATATAATGACTTGTACCTTGCTAGAATCATGATCATATAATGGGGACCTTAAAGATCGTCTAGACCCTCTGCCATGGACGGGGGTACTTTCCCTAGACCAGGTTGTTCAAAGCCCTATCCAACCTGACCTTAAACACTTCCAGAGATGGGGCAACCCCACTTTGCCTGGGCAGCCTGCACCAGTGTCTTACCACCCTCACAGCAAAGAACTTCTTCCTAACATCTAATCTAAAGCTACTCTCTTTCCATTTGAAACCGTTCCCTCTTGTCCTGTCTCTACATGCTATTGTCAAAAGTCCCTCTCCATGTTTCTTGTAGGGTCCCTTCAGGTACTGGTGGGCTGCAATTAGGTCACCCTGCAGCCTCCTCTTTTGCAGGCTGTACAATCCCAATTCCCTCAGCCTTTTCCTATAGAAGAGGTGCTCCATCCCTCTAAGCATCTTGGTGGCCTCCTGTGGACTCACTCCCACAGGTCCGTGTCCTTCCTGTGCTGGGACCCCAGAGCTGGGTGCAGGGTTCCAGGTGGGGCCTCACCAGAGCAGAGCAGAGGGGCAGAATCCCCTCCCTCCCCTGCTGCCCACACTGCTCTGGATGCAGCCCAGGACACGTTTGGCTCTCTGGGCTGGGAGTGCCCATGGCTGGGTCATGTCCAGCCTCTCATCCACCAGCACCCCCAAACCCTTCTCACAGGGCTGCTCTCCATCTGTTCATCCCCAGCCTGGTACTGGGGGTTGTCCTGACCCAAGTGCAGCACCTTGAACTTGGTTTTGTTAAATCTCATGAGATTCCCATGAGCCCACTTCTTGAGCTTATCCAGGTCCCTCTGGATGACATCCTGAACTTCAGGTGTGTCAGCAGCACCACTCAGCTTCGAGTCATCTGCAAATTTGCTGAGGGTGCACTTTCTCTTTGTGGCTATGTCATTAATAAAGTTGATACAAAAGTCTTTGCCAACTGTTATTTTCTTTAATGATATTGATTAGTGAGCAAAATAGTAATGAGAATGTATTTTGGAGCAAAATTCCATCCACTACCCTTGCAATTCCAGTGTTCAGAATAATTTTAGTGAGCAGCTCCTTGCGCTCTCACTCTTTCTCTCTCTCTCTCTCTCTTTTTTTTTAATAACAGGAGACAAAAGAGGACAAAAACATGCACCATACTTACTTCTTTTATACACACATGTGCACACAATGCTGGCAGCTGTTCATAAGGTATCTTAAATGATGGTTACTTTGAACTTTTCTGCCTCTTAGTTAATGACTTCAAATTTCATCTCTGTCGGTAGAAATAAACAATTTTAAAAGAGTTTCAGAAAGTGTTTTGAAATTACTTCTTTTAAAAGTATTTGGTACTATAGATGTCAGTGTGAAGAAAGTATAATTTGGAAATACAGTCATATGACAACAGCTTCATTGTGATTGTGCTATGAGATACCATCCATATTGTAGTGACTTGTTTACGTAAGCCTGAACAGATTTACATTATTTTCCTGGAGATGGTGTCTAGCTGTATTTTTCCTTTTTATTTTCTTGTGATTGGGGAAGTTTAAAGTAATGAGATAATGTTGAAATTAGATGATTGCATGAATTATTACTCTGGAGTCTTCCTAGTTGATGTTGCTTTTACTTGAAATGCAAAAATTAAAAATTCACTTTCAGGGATGTCTTACTGTTCCGGTACTTACCAATTAAAAAACCACTGTGGAGCTGCTGCTGCAGTTGTTTCTTGAAGATGGTGCTGTGGCTAGCAGAGATGTTTTAAAGCAGTTGTTGTGTGTCTGTGTGTTTGGTGTGATTATTTCACACTTACATGTTCATTGTATTGAAGAAGCTCCTGGTACTTCCCAAGAGACATGCATCTACCAGCTAGCATCCCTTGCATTAAGGCAGATGCTCACTCTCTTCCCCCAGAGAGTGGGAAGTGGTTTTCCAGCCTTAATGAGTGGCAAAGGAACGATCATCTCTAAGCAAGCACTTATGGAAGTCATTAGGAGAAGTTAGATAATGACTTAAATAATTTTAGAGGTGCTGGATACTAATGGGAAGGCAAACTGTTGTGCTGGCTTTAATAGGCAAACTGCAGGAAAATGAGAAAACTGAGGAAGCCATGCAGATTTTTTTTTTTGAGTTTTCAGACAAAGCTCAGCTTTTCAGAGCAGTAGGAGGCTTCAAGAGAAGATGAGGTATCGTTCTGTGTTTAAAAACGGCAACAAAATGCTCTCCAAGAGATGGGTGTGGAATAGATACAATATGGAAATAATCAGGAAAGGAGATTTAACAAGGGAGAGAATTGCACAGGATGGTGCAAACTGACCTAGGTCAGGGAAGTATGGAAAAGATTCTGGAAAAGGACAGCTACATAAAATAAGTGGAAGTTTTGTCCGACTGCAGATGAGATTAAGTGCCTCAGTCTATAGTGGAGACAAAGGTACCCTGTGTTAGCGAGGAAAGGAGTATGATTCAGTTTGGGAGAGAGCAGTCATGATAGTTTTAGCAAAAAAAGTTGAGATGTCAATAGAAAGTTAGGACGGTGTCTCTTTTTTTTTTCTTTGTTTTGGTAAATTTCTTTTCATCAGTATTCAGAGAAACCTGATGTGCTGCTACATTCCTTGTGGATTAGCCTGCTGCTGATGTGTGTCCAGTTTGTATCATAACTGACATGACTTAGGGTAAATGTGTTCATGATTTCACATGTTAAAATGCCAAATCCTATGGGTTTGTCCTTTCAAAGTATGCTTTCTATACTTAATAAAATGTGACATTTTATTCTCCCTCTAAAAACCTCAAAATAACAAAACACGCAACTCCAAGATAAAAACAATTCCTGAAAGAATGAACAGCTTGTAATTTTGGGAACGATCTAGTCACTTAGATCATCTGGAGGTCCTTTCTGGGGCTGAACCTCAGAGCAGGTAAAAGAGAAAGGTAGACACGTGTACTTTAATTACAGACTCTTGAACTGTCTGCTCTTTGGTGGGGCCCAGTGCATGACTGTGGTCAGTATGCTTTTGTCATCCTCGGAAGGAGTATGAGGCAATTTAGAGTGGCATAGAAAAGATTTCTCTACAAGATAAAGGCTTGAGGATATTATACTAATTATTTGTCTGGTTATTTTCATTGAAAATCTGTGAAGAGAGGTTTTTGTCCTTTTATACATTCAGATTGCTCTTCTGCTTTTATCTGGGGATAAGCAGGGTCCCTAACCTTGCCCCGGTGGGATCACTGTGAAGATCATCTCCCTAATCTTACAGTGGGGAAAGACGGCAGTTTCGCACAACTCTCCCTCTGCAGAGTTCATTGAACTATTTACCTTGGTTAAGGAACCTCCACCTGGGGCATCTTTGCTGAACTTGTAGGCTCTACTCTGTCATGGGAAGCCTTAGCAGCAATCTTGTGGTACTCGTATTGTTGAGGCCAGAACAATGATCTTCCCCAGATTCGCCACAGAGCTTCTATTCAAAAAGGTTTGACTGACGCAATTTATTTTTTTTTTTTGTTTGAAGTATAGACTGCACTGTGAATGCAAATGACTTAGATTTGAGATCTTCTGTGGAACCTTATGTTGTGGAAGAGTCCTACTGAACCTAAGGGCAGTTTTAAAAATTTGCATAGAAATAAATTTCTAGCCTCAGATCAGTACTGAAATCTTTATCTTTTTTCCTTACCTAAGAAAAGCTAACAGCTATATTTTGAAAGTAAAGACTGAGGTAATGGAAACTTGAATTCTCTTTTAGCCCCAGGAAGTTGCAAAATTCCCTGCAGCAGCTTTTAAAAAGTCTAAAAGTCTTTGAGATGTACAGGTGTGATTTGGTGGAAGGCAGAAGGGAAAATAGGAAACATGCGTTTCTTTTTTTTTTTTTCCTTTTCTTTCTGCTTAGTTATACACTTTGAGACTTCTGCATTTTTGTTTGATCTTTAAGTGAGCTCTCATGTTTGTTTTGTTTGTTTTGGTTTGGGGTTTTTTGTCAGATGCTTTTCAGATACCTGGGCATCATGAAGTTAAATTTTACAAAGTGTTGTCTGTTATTTTGTTTTGATTTGCTTAGAAAAAAGCTTAGTGCTCTGGCCAGCTGATGCTGTTTCAGTAAAGCAATCTGCAAGCTGATACACAGCTAAACATGCTGCTGCCCTGCTTTTAATGCTGTTCCCAGCTAAAGAGGTGATTGCACTTAATATTAAGCTGAATGTGTGCTTTGGCTGACAACTTGCGATCAAAGCAGGCATCATATCAACACAAAAGTAGATGTATTGCTTACATGGAACCATAGCAGTAATAAAATCCCTGACTCTTTGTTATGTCTTTGTAACACTGATTCTCTTCCAAGACAATTGTTTAGGGCACTGTCGTTCTGAGGTGGCAGTAGTGGTGTAGGCATTACCTGTTTTGACATGTTCAGTGATTGGGTTTGATCAGTAACTGGGAGAATTTTTTGTCCTGTTTTTCTGGCTGTCAAAGTCCTGAGTGCTCAGATTGCTGAAAACAAAGAGAAGAAATCCTACAAAAACACAAACACACACTCAATCTCCCTTCCAAAAAACCCCCCAAAACAATCAAACAAACAAAAAAAACCACACACCACAAAAACAAAAAAAAAGCCCTGAGAAAAGCCAGAAAACAGATTATGTGCATGGGATAAAAGGAGGATGGTTTTCAATGACTGGAAGAGGATAATGCCATTTTTGTGATCTGGTCTGCTGGGCTGTCCATGCCATTTTACCCTGATCTCCCCTGAGATTTTGAGGTGGGTCAGGCATTGTGCTGGAGTTCCAACGGTGGGTAGTGATGGCACTTGCTGTCTAGTGGTCTTGCTGGAGGCTTTCTCCTGTTCTCTGTCAGTGCCTAGGCAGGAGGCTGTCTCAGCCGGCCTCACTGACAAGCCTCCTGTGATCTGTCCCTGTCACTCAAGAAATCCTGTGAATGCAGCTCTGGTAGTGCTTCTGCAGATCTTTTACAAAATCTTGTTGTGCCTCATACAGCCAAAGTGTGAGGTCAGGAGAGAGGGTTTAGTACCAACCAGTTCTGGGGTTTGGGCCAAGCAAACCTTTTAAGCCTTAATGATATTTTGTTTAGCCAGTTTCTTTGTTGTTCATTTATTGCGTCAGGTTGGAAAATGATCCTTTTTAATAGCTGCTTTGGATATGTTTGTGCTCAAATAGTGCAATGCTTCATCAACAGCAGGAGATCTGTGAGCAGAAGCGGCCTTGACGGAAATTGATGCTGTTGGATAAACGTTTTCAGACTCTGAAAGAAAAATTTGGTCTCTTAAACAATATCTGCAAGGAATTGACATTTAATGTCAAAGTGAATTAACTATTGATAACTGCAAAGAAATTTCTAGGTCCATAGAGGATTGCTCCACAGGGACAGGGATTTGATGGAAAAATGTTTCTAGATATAAATTGATTTCCAGTTGTTGTTAGGGTAAATATATGCACGGTGTTTTTGGGATGAGGTATTATTTATATAAACATCTTTTATTCTGTGTAATTATTGCCTGCCTTCAATGCATTTGTAAGAACATTTGCCCCTATATAGCATGCTAGTCCAACAGCAGCATGAAAGGTTCACCTTTTTTCCTGTGGGGATCTCAGTTTCTTCTGCAGAAGTGAACAAATAAGCTCAGTTTTGTTGTACCTTAGTCTGTCTTTCATCTTTATTCTTAAACTTAAAAATCTGGCCTTTTTCTTAGGGCTGGTTGTAACTTGTGTTAATTTTGTAACTTTTGTCACGCTTGGTACTGAAAAAGGGCAGAGTCAGGTGTGTTTTACTCTAGATTTTGGTTTTGTTTCTATTCCAATATTTTCACGGTAGAGATTTCTTATTGTTGTGTCTGAACCTTTTCATGTGTTAGCAAATTCCATTGTATTTTTCTTGACAGTGAAGGTAGACTCAAGAAATGTCTGGCTTTACTGGTAGGGACTGTTTCCAGGGGTGTTGATGGTGCAGCCAGCACAGAAGACATGGTAAGCTCATCCTTTGTTTTCGGCACTCTCCTTCCAGACTTCCACGACCCCTTGGTACTTCACAAATCCATTTTCACAGTGAATTTATTCATTCTTATGAAGAGCTTCCAAATGGGCAAGAAGCTATAGCTCTGTAGTTTTTTCAAGCACTCTGGCCAGTGATTAGAAATAGCAGATAGGAAGGCTTTGGGTATGGGATATTTGTAGGACTGGTTTTCACTGGGACAATGGAGGTGTTACATACACTGTAAGAACAGGTGTAACTTGTGATTTATACCAGTTTGATAGTGAACCACTGAGAGATTCCAAGTCAGAACAGCAATTTAATAGGAAAATTGAAATAAAGGCAGAAAGCACTGGCTTAAACTAACAAAATCAGAATAAAACCTGACACCTTCTTGGTCAGGGTGGTGATCGCAGTCCAGGTAAGTTGTGGATGTGGTTCTGTCAAAGTGGTGATCCTGTAGTAAAGTCTGGTCCTTCTCCAGTGGTGGTTGTTGAGCTCTTGTACTCTGGGAATCCAGTGGTCTTCCAAGCCTCAGATTATATGCAGGTAGCAATGCTTGGGTCCTCCACCTGGGAGCATCTCAAAATGAGATGATGTAATTTTATCAGTCATGCAGTGAGGCTTCATGGCCCTTTAGCAGAAGATATCCCTCAGAGACAGCTATCAGGGATGAGCCATGGAAGAGATAAAGAACACCACTCCTCCTGGTTTTAACAGCTTGTGAAAATGGTGATAGAATACATACTTTTGGTTGCATCTTACATTGTAATCTAAGACAGTAGTTGGTCTGAAGGTGTGCTGATTAGTTGCAGTCACCACTGTTGAACATGTTTAATCAATGACACATATGAGATCTATTTCAATACTTATTGCCATGGTAATAGATAGTTGACGGGATGACACTCTTTATCCTGCTTTCTGAAGAGAGGTGTCAAGTAACAGAGCCAGGCAGGTACCAACCAATGTGCAGAATTTGCTCTGTAAAATATGTGTATTCAAACACACCCTATCAGCAAAGTTTGACTGGAGCTGTTAATTTTGCGCTAGCTTCTGAACTGTTAGTGCATCTGCTAAGCAAGAGAAACAATAATCTCTTTGCTGAGACATCAGAACTTTGTTGAGGAGATGGTAGGGAATCTTATTAAATGGAAAAAAATTGCTTGCTGTTGTTCAGAAGAACTTTAGGGCAAGAGTACAACAATGGGCTGCACCATCTGTCTGGAGATCTCTTTTATTTCTTTTCTGCTTCTGTTGCCCAATACTGAATCACAGCTATTACCTTCTAGCAGCTCTCTTAAGTATTGAACAGAGTGCAGGGTGTTATCCTCATTTGCATATACAACACCCCATGGAACAGAGAGAGGGCAGAATTAGGGGGAAATTGTAAAGATCATAACCACTTCCACTGAGGAATACTCTAAATACAGGTAGCTCAGCTTGTAACCCACACACAATGAGCTACCTGCATTAAATATATTCCTCAAAATAGTTTAAATTAGTTTGGCTGGTCCTTATGCTTTTGGTGATGTCCTGGTTTTTGATGAAGTAAGATCAAGGGATCTGCCCAGGAAATTGACTTTTTAGGAGTAAAATGACAAGATGGACATTGTCAGTTTCCAGTGGATGAAGTTGACAAAATAGCAGCTATGTCCCCACCAGCCAGCAAGAAGGAAACACAGTCTTTCTTCAGACTTTCTTCTTGTTGTTTTTTGGAGGATCTATATTCCAGAGTAAAATCAGATTGTAAGCCCTCTCTATCAGGTGATGTGGAAGAAGAATGATTTCAAGTGGGATCCTGAACAAAAACAAGCTTTTGGACAAATTAAATAACAGATTGTTCATGTAGTAGCCCTTGGGCCAGTCAGGATGGGACAGCATGTAAAAATCGTGCTCTACACCACAGCCAGGGAGAATGGACCTTCCTGGAGTCTCTCGCAAGAAGTACCTGGAGAGACTCCAGGACAACCCCTGGGGTTCTAAAGTCAGCAATACAAAGGATCCAAGGCATCCTACACCTGGCTGAAATAGCATATCTGGCAGCTTATGAAGGAGATCAACCTGCATCAGAAATAATTGGCACCAAAGTATAGCTCCTCCTGGTGTCCTGGCTGCCCAGTGCTTGGCTGGATATTCAAAGGGAAAATCCCTTCCACACTTCATGCAACTGATGCTACATGTAGTAAGTGGATTGTGCTTGATCGCACAGCAAGCTCAAATAGGAAATCCAAATCACCATAAGTCATCATGGACTGCTACAAAAGCAAAAATTTCAGATTATCATCAGAAGACAAGGAGGAGGTAGTGGTGGCATGTGCTGAGGAGACCTTACCATATAATCAGCTACCTGAAAATAAGCTGTATTGTCTCCTTACTGACAGTTTCTGCCATATCTTAGGGATATGTTGAAAATTAAAAGCTGCTGTATGGAGTCCTATATGGCAAGTTGCAAAGCTGTTGAGGGAAAAGTTGGATCAAGTCAGGTTGCAGAGCTTAAGCCGTCCAAGTGGCTTTGGATATCACTGAATGAGAGAAGTAGCCTGTGCTCTAACTCTGCACTGACTCATGGATGGTGGCAAACGCTCTGTGGGGATTGCTGGAATGATGGCATAAAGACAATTGGCAGCGCAGAGGGAAACACATCTAGACTTCTGAATTGTGGCAAGACATCTCTGCCTGGGTAGATGAGTTGCTGCAAAAGTGTGTGCTGTAGATGCATATGTACCCAAGAGCCAGACTTGTGAATAACATTGCAACAGCAGAGAGGTAGATGAACTGACAAGGTCGAAGTGTCTCAGCTGGATCTGGACTGGCAATAAGAATTACTTCTGACTTAGTGGGCCCATGATGCCTCTGATCATCAGAGAAGAGATGCAACACACAGATGGGCTTGTGATCTAGGGGTACTGCCATCAGGCAAGCCAAGCGAGTGAAGCCCCTCTGGTATGGGGGGCGCTGGGCCAAGTACAAGTATGGGGAGGCCTGGCAGATCGACTACATCACACTGCCCCAGACATGCCAAGGCAAACGCTATGTGCTGACCATGGTGGAAGTCACCACGGGATGGCTGGAAACCTACCCTGTACCTCACACCCAGTATGGTGTTCACTGCCTGGAGCACCATCCTGAGCCTTGAAAAGCAGGTGCTTCGGAGGCATGGTACTCCCAGAGAAATAAGTCTGACAACGAGATTCATTTCAAAACTAGACACCTGGCCCAGAGAGCACGGGATTGAGTGGGTTTATAATAGTCCCTATCATGCACCAGTCTCTATGAAAATTGAACAGTGCAATGGTCTGCCAAAAACTACATTGAAAGCAATGGGTAATGGAACTTTCAGACTTTGAGATCTACATTTAGCCACCTGGTTAGTTAACACTAGAAGGTCTAGTATTAGAGGCTCTATTATTTGAGCTGGCCCTGCCCAGTCCAAATCCTTACATACTGTAGAAGGGAATAAAGCCACTGTAGCGCATGAGAAATGTGTAAGGGAAGTCAGTCTGGGTTAGTGCTGCCTCAAAAAAAGGCAAATCCATCCATGGGATTTTTTTTTTTGTTTAAGGACCTGAGTGCACTTGATGGGTAATGCAGAGGGATGGGGAAACATGGTGTGTACCTCAAAAGGATTTGCTTTTTGGGTGAGAAGAGTCTGTAATGTTGAATTAAATAATGCTGGTTGCTGAATGACACTGCCACTCTATGCTGTAACTACCAAGGACAATGAGTATGGATGCTCCAGATACACCAGTCATGAGCACCTCATAGAGCCCACAGTNAAAGGCAAATCCATCCATGGGATTTTTTTTTTTGTTTAAGGACCTGAGTGCACTTGATGGGTAATGCAGAGGGATGGGGAAACATGGTGTGTACCTCAAAAGGATTTGCTTTTTGGGTGAGAAGAGTCTGTAATGTTGAATTAAATAATGCTGGTTGCTGAATGACACTGCCACTCTATGCTGTAACTACCAAGGACAATGAGTATGGATGCTCCAGATACACCAGTCATGAGCACCTCATAGAGCCCACAGTCATGGACTAAATGAATGCAAGAGACATCTTGGAGGGATGGCCATGACTACGGAAATGATACCTGTGTTTGTGTGTATCTGTATATGTATGTGTGTAAAGTTGGAAGGTGTAGGATTGGAGATGGTATGATGTAGATGGCATAGAATAAGGGGTGCACGGTGCTTGTTTTTTGGCCAGGAGAGAGTTAATTTTCTCACAGTAGCCGTGAGGGGTCACAGTCTGGAGCCCTGCCTGCGTGCCTAGGTGGTTGTTCTCTGCCACGAACACCACTGCAGGGGGCTGGAAGTAAGGGAATCTTGCTTCCAAGAAGGAGGGGGAGCTCCAGTAGGGAAGAAAAACATGGGCACAGAGGGTCTGGATATGGTTCATTGTCTCAGGGGCAGCATGACATCAGATCGGTCTTTGAGCTCTTTTGCATGCAAATCACCTCTTTGTGTATACTAATGTAATTAATATTATCGCTGTTACTGTTCATATTCTTATCTCATTGCTGTTTCCAGTAAATCGTTCTTATCTCAGTTCAGGACAGCAGAAAAACACCTGTTGTGCTACCTATCACTTCAGCAAGTAGTAAAATGAAATGCTAGGCAGGACAAGTCATTGCTGTTGCTCTTCCCTGGTTGGCATTCATTTTTCTTTGTGACTGGTAAGGCTGCCATAGTGGGATGATGCATTTATTTGTGAGCTGAATGAGTTCATTGCAAGGAGGATTCTGTAGTGAAGGCTGCCAGAGGTGAGTGATGACAAATGAATACTTTCAGATGGCAAAAATTCAGATGTGGCATCTGGAAGTGTGACATTTGTGTGAGATATTTTTCCTTCTTTCTCACCTTTTTTACATGGTGTTCAAATGTTTTATTTTCTTTGAGCTTATAGGACCTATCTGTCTGGGATCAATTAGTACATTACACTGTAAGCCGAACAGACGTCAGATTTTTTTTCTTGGTTTTCCAGGTTTTTTTTCGTTATTATGCTCCTTAGTAAAAATGTTTGTTTTCTCTCCTTTTTGTTTGACAGATAGGATTCTAAGCATACCTTTGATTTTGATTTAGACAGTATTCCCTAAAGTCAGCTTCAACTGCAGTTTTTTTCCCACCTTCACTATACAAAAGTGGCAGCATTTCAGGTCTAATCTTTTAAAGATTTTTAAAGAAATTTACAATGACATGTTGTAAAGTAGATGCAGTGAAACTGCTGTATTTAAGCATGTCATGAGAAGAGCAGAAAAAAATGTCTTGTGAGATCTTATTTAAGTTACAGTTACAGCAGCTCACAAGATGTTGATAAGATATGTTGGTTGAGGATTTCCAGGCCTTTGATAAAGTTTTACTGAAAATCTCTGTCAAGTTGCAGAAGCTTCCCTAAGTCAGAATTCCAAGTTGCTGTTTCCTTCATCCATCCATAGAAAAATTAGTGACTTTCAGAAAATTAGTTCAACTCTCATTTTTTAAAGAAAACAGGAAGCCTGAAAGTTGCATTTGTTCTTTTACTTTGTGAAGACTGTCTTGGAGAGATGCTACATCTCCATTTTCTGCCTTCCCCATGAGTATAGGAGAAGAAATTTGGAGCAGGGAGTGGAAAGAATGAAAGGTTACTAGCGAGAACTGAGTAGGAAAGAATAAGGGTCACTGGAAAGCTATATAAAGATGGAAAAAGTGATCCTAGAGCTTGGAAGATGAGACAGCTACATGTGACGAAAGGCATGTGGGGATGTGTTGAAATGTGAAGCAGGCATTTCAAGATGATGCTTTTTAAGAAGGAGGAATAATTTCCACAGTGGCGTGCAAAGGCTGAGTTTAAATTAACAAGACCAAAAAAAAAAAAAACAAACTGAATCAGAAAAGCATGTGGAGCATAATTTTCCTACAGCACTTATCTGTTCTTTTTTGACTTAGTAAGTGTTGCCTTTGAAAAAATGAACTCAGGGCCAGGAAAGTTACTGGCATTGTCTGTGTAACTATAGCATGGCCTCAGTTTGAAAAATACAACTGAAGTTAGGAGTAATTTTTGGTATGTTTATTGGATGTTGATTACACTTTGCACAAGTAGATTTCCTGCCATGACTTGCAGAATAGGAAGTGATAGATGAAGACAGCAATAGATGTCTCTCCAAAATCCTTTCTGTGGTGACTAATTTGTGGGTTGTGTTGTATATGTCTGGTTCGTCTAAGGGAAAAAGGCAGCAGGAGTCTTAGTCTAGAATTTTTTAATGGGATTAATATCTTGGACGTTTACAGGGGTTTCCCCCTCCACCTTTTTGTTTGTTTTCTTTACACACAAGAGTAGAAGGAGAAAAGAACATATCTGTGGAAGCTGGACTGACCTTGATAAATACTATAGCTATGGAGAGAACTTCATTCTATTGAATTAGCAGATTAAATGTTACAGTTTGGTATATTCATGTATTGCAAATCTGTGACTATCTGGAAAAAAAAGGGTCTCATATTTTTAAGTCACAATATGTAAGCTGTTTTTCTTAACAAAGAAGAAAAGTTCCTATGATCGCTGAACCGAGGGAATAAATGTATTCTGAATTCTAGCAAGTAATTTTATGAATATTCTCTTGTGGGGATTTTCTTTTTTATTTTGTTGTGGGAGAAAAAATCAACACAGTTCCAATGTTCTGTAGGTGACCGTATTTCCTTGCAAAAGAAAAGCAGTCTATGTGTTAACCTTCTTGCTGGTTTCAGTGTGTGAGAGTCTAGTTTGTGTTGTCAAGTGAATTTTTTTCCTGTTCTGGATCAAATTCCATTATGCCTTTTGAAACTTCTCCTGCAAATCTATTGTGAGTGGTCATGTCAGCAAGTGTGGCTGTGCAAACACAGACTAGTTTTGCAGCAGCCCAGGGTCTTGTATGTTGACTGCCTACCCAGTTCTCTTGTTATTCTCAACTGTTTTTTTTTTTCTTTCCTGTTAGGAGTAGATATCAGTATGACTAGAGTCTGAGGAAGGGCTTCTGTGTTCCTACCGTGAGCTTGCTGGTGCAGAGGAACAGTGCAAGGACAGCAGGGGCATTTTAAGCTGCCATGGATATCCCCACTGATTTGGTGCCGTCATCCATGATGTCCCAACCTGAGGTGATTGAGGTGAGTAGACCATGATGAAACTCTAGCACGTGAACTGATTAAACCTCTTGCTTATTTCCTTATTGAGTCCTAGCTTCTTCTCTTCTCTCATTTTGAGTCATCAGGGGAATTTTCTGGAAATACTACATGAAAAACACTCATCACTTACTAAGAGTGTTGTTATACTTTGACACATGACATTGCTGTGTTATAGTACTATTTGTAGAAGAAATCATATGGCAAAATACGATCTTTGACTCCATGTAGGTGATCCCTGCTTGATTTTTACTGTGTTAAATTAATACGAAATAGAGGCTGTAATGTGGATAAGTTGGAATAATACCAAAGTAAATTTCAGGTTCAGTGTTCTTATCAGAAAATTTTAGGTGAAGAACAATGATAAAATTAATAACACATTTAGCATTACGAACAAACTAATATTGCTTTCATGAAATGACTGTTTCAGACTCACTTATGAAACTGATTTCTTAGCATCACACGCTGAACACCAAGTACTTGAATATTCTGATAAAAACTACAAACAGAAAACGAGATGCTCAGAACAGTCAAGATTTCATTTCAGAAAAGCATTTTTGAAGTCTTTTTGTCTTCAGAGAGACCCAAGTGCCTGTTACAACATAAAACATTTAAGGATGTGTCTTTCATTGAAAAAAGCACCACAATAATTAAGGTACATATTAGAAAATTGGACATCCAATATTTATTTTGCTTATTTTTTGTTATTATTGTTTGCTGTAGATTCTTTGGCTCAGGAGACTAGCTCTCAGCAATATGCACTGAGAAGTGCCATATTTCAAAGATCGCTAGACTCTGAATTTAGGAAAAAACATGTCCACTACTGGGAGATGATGTGATATGAGCTAAATCCAAAGTCTGCTTTTGAGAAAATTCCTAGTGCTACTCTTCCTCCTGTGTTTCAAATGGAAAACTAGTGTATTTTTTTTTGCTTCTTGAGTCTTTGTTAAGGTACCAGAAGGTTTTGTTTTATTACAGCACAGCAGAATACTTGGTAGGAAGAACTCTGTATACTTGTGTCCCAGGCTGCATAGCTACTGCCAGACTCCTCTCCCTTTTGGGGGAAAGGTTCCTGCAGGCTGTCACCACACATTTACACCCCTGTCTTTGTGGGTTGCCTCTTCAGAGCCTTCTTTATGTATGAGTGTAGTGGGTTAACCTTGGCTGAGCACCAGCTGCCCATCAAGCTGCTCTCTCAATCCCCTTCCCAGTGGAACAGGGAAGAGAAAAATAATATGGAAAACAACTTGAAGGCTGAGATAAGGCAGTTTACTAAAGCAAAAAAAGTGAAAGTTTGTGTATTTATAAGCAGAGGGGAAAATAAATTAATCTCTACTTCCCATCAGTGAATGATGCTCAGCCACTTTCTGGAAAGCAGGATTTCAGCATATGAAGTGGCTGCTCTGTGAAGGCAAACATGGTGAAATAACTAATGCCTCTCTTTCCTCCTCCTGCCCTCTTTCAGCTTTTGTATCTGAGCTGTCATCAAATGCCATGGAATATTGCTTTGGTCAGTTTGGCTCAGCTGGCCTGGTTGTGTCCCCTCCCAGGATCTTGCCCACCCCCAGCCCCCCTGACGGAGGCAGGAATGTTGGATAGACAGCTGAAGCTGTGCCAGTGCTGCTCAGCAATAGCCGAAACACTGGTGTGTGGAAGGTCAGCACCTTCCCAAATACCAATGCAAAGTGCAGCAGCACTGTGGGGGCTGTTACGGGGAAATGAGCTCCTGCTCAGCCAGACCAAATATAATTGCCACGCTTTATTCCATACCATTTATGTCACACTCAGATCCCAAATAATTCATGTATCTTCTGACTGTTCCTTTGTACTTACTTCTCATGACTGGGTAAGAACCCCTTCTTACCCATATATGCAATTTAAACTACATCCTTAAACCATCTCTCTACCAAACATACATTTTCATTAAGTACTGTCCCCTGCTCTTTCACAGATAGATATTATTTTCCTGTTCCATGGGCTTCCTTCATCCCTCCAGATCGCCAGTCCATCAGGATGAGTGGTTAGGGCAGGAGAAGTGGTATGCTTGATCATTGGGCACCAATACCCCCCCAGCCTGGGTTGTCATTGCATACTCCTTGCTCCTCACAAAATTCATTCTTCATCAGTTCCTGTCATTCCTGCTACTTTATTTCCAGCAACATACAACTTAGACCACAGTACATTTTTCCCCCAGGATTAAATCTCCTTGGGGCACACACCATGTCTCCATCCTTCCGCATTACCCACCAAGTNACAGCTGAAGCTGTGCCAGTGCTGCTCAGCAATAGCCGAAACACTGGTGTGTGGAAGGTCAGCACCTTCCCAAATACCAATGCAAAGTGCAGCAGCACTGTGGGGGCTGTTACGGGGAAATGAGCTCCTGCTCAGCCAGACCAAATATAATTGCCACGCTTTATTCCATACCATTTATGTCACACTCAGATCCCAAATAATTCATGTATCTTCTGACTGTTCCTTTGTACTTACTTCTCATGACTGGGTAAGAACCCCTTCTTACCCATATATGCAATTTAAACTACATCCTTAAACCATCTCTCTACCAAACATCCATTTTCATTAAGTACTGTCCCCTGCTCTTTCACAGATAGATATTATTTTCCTGTTCCATGGGCTTCCTTCATCCCTCCAGATCGCCAGTCCATCAGGATGAGTGGTTAGGGCAGGAGAAGTGGTATGCTTGATCATTGGGCACCAATACCCCCCCAGCCTGGGTTGTCATTGCATACTCCTTGCTCCTCACAAAATTCATTCTTCATCAGTTCCTGTCATTCCTGCTACTTTATTTCCAGCAACATACAACTTAGACCACAGTACATTTTTCCCCCAGGATTAAATCTCCTTGGGGCACACACCATGTCTCCATCCTTCCGCATTACCCACCAAGTCATTTACCCATCCAGTACACATAGGTAGGTCCTTGGGCAAAGACAATCCCCCAAATGGGTTTGCTTTAGTGGGAGGAGAAACCCACACTGACTTCCCCAGCCACTTCCCTGTGTAGTGCAGGGACTGTATCTCCTCCCACATTGTAAAGGGATTCTGTTTGGGTAGGACCAGGGCAGTCAGCAGATACCCTGGTCTTAACCAGCCAAATGGTTCTGCTAATTTTGCATCCCATTGCTTCCATGCTGCATTACCTAATGCTCCTAACATGATCTTCATCAGTCCATTTTTCCCTCTAAATCTTCCCAGAGACTCATGGATGATAAGGGATGTGATATATCCACTCAATGCTGTGTTTCTTTGCCTGAGACTTCATGAGGTTATTTTGAAAATGAGTCTCATTGTCTGATTCGATTCCCTCTGGCGTACGAGGCTGCTACAAAATGTGCCGCTCGAGGCCTGAGATGGTGTTCCAAGCAGTGGCGATGGTTTACAGGCTGTGTTTCCAGACAGACAGTTATTGCCTCTGCCGTTGTGAGTATGTAGCTCTTGCTTTGTTGTGTTTGTCATAATGGTCCAATGTAGAAAGTTTGCCAGTCCTCACCCTACTGGAAACCCAGCCAACACCCTCTGTTCCAAGGAGATTTCACTCACGTAGCTTGCTTGATTGCAGCATGTTTCATATTGGTTCAGGACAAATGCCTCCTCAAAAGGAGAATAAGAGCTGTAGTGTGAGAATGAGCAGAAGAAAAGCTATCACTTGTAAAGGACTTGATGATCATCATGGTCACCTTTCTGTTGTGTTGAATAAATGCACGTATCCTCGGTCTGCAGGGAGTTTTTGTTGAATTAATTCTGCCTGGACTTATTATATCACTAGACCAGAGACTAGAAATAAAGAGATGATTCTGGTCATTGATTAGTAATCAAGAGGTCTCCCTCCATACTCAAGTTTTAGAAACTATGTTTCAATGAGATTTGATTTGGGAATCAAAAGTAAATGACAACAAGAAAACTGGTATCTCAGTGTAGGAGATTATGGTAGAAAAAATACCATTCTCTCATCCTCATGTTGTAAAAGTAGGCTCAAATTTGGTATCTGTGTGAAAAGAATTAAATGCTTGCATGAATTCTCACAGATTTCAGTACATCATTGTGGATATGACAGTTGATAAAGTTCTTCAATCATATATAAAAGAATAACAGCCCCAGACAACCTGCTGAGAGGCATCTATATGTTTCTGAGAGTAAGGAAGATCTTTTTAACAGGCAGAGACATAGTGAGATACTTATGTAAAGAGATAATCACTAGATTAAATATTGAGGTAAAGCACTTTTCATATTTGGACTGCATGGGATTTTGCCTTTCATGTTTGGAATGAATTTTTGGATACAGTTTAGAAAACAACTTTGATCAATTTTTTCTTTTTTTTTCCCCCAGAGGACATCATTTTGCCTTTTGAAATTGAGGAGATGCCATGGTGTGCTGCAGAAGTAATTTAGAGACTAATGTTTTAAGGAAGGGAGTTTTTTAAACTTGGAAGTAACCTTACATACCTTTTGCATGAGCTAGATGGCACCTTAGTTGCAAAAAGAAGAGTTTTGCTACTTTACTTTAAATTTTCTTTATTTTTTTAAATCCTTATCTTTAAACTTTCCTTTGGCATTGCCAGCATAATTGGCTTGCTTCATATTTGGTCAATATACACTCAGAAGTAGATGCTATCTATTCTTGTATACCTATATATGTATGTACATGCATGGTTATTCATTGCAGTAATACTCCTCTGCTTATCGTCTGTCCTTCAGCTGAACCAGGCAAACAAGCTTATTTCCCATGGGGTAGAATCTCAGAGACCTCAGCAGGACCTTTTTTTAAGCCAGAGCTCCTTCTGATAGGTTTTTGCTTGAACTTCAATCTTAAAAGCTGCTCTTTGTGGCACCACGTTTAGTTCCTGTTAATTTAGTGGCAAATGGTATTTTCCCAAGATTTCTCCTCTGATTCAGGTAACAAAAGGCTCACATTTTGAAAAAGTTTTTGAACGTCACTTCTGGATACCAGATGTGAAATTGCTAATACTGTCTTAAATATTCTTATGGCTAGTGTGTCAATATAGGACCTGCTTCTGGTTTTTCTCTAAAACCTTCTGTTGAAGAAACACATTTGCCACAGTCATGTTTCTTCATACCCTCCCAACACTAATTTATTCAAATCTCCCCTCTTCTTTTCCACCCCAAGTATCTTGTTACCTGACACAAGAAGTGGAGATAAGAGCAGAGGCATCCTGGTCATGTGTAAAGGTGAAGGATAAGTTAAGGTTCAAGGTAGTTTGCCTGTCCACAGCTGTGATCTGAAATAGAAAATAGTTTGGGATTTCATTGTAAGGCAAAAAAGATCTCAAATTAATCACAATAAATCACAATCTAGTGATATCTTATTAAATAAGCTGTTCTGTTCTTAAAGAAGGAGAAATAAAATATAAAAGATTTGATTTGATTTTTAATTTGGAGATAGTTTGTATACATGTCATGACTTCATACCGAAAACCTATCAGAAAGAGCTCTGGCTTAAAAATAAATATGGATAAGTAAAATGATGTCATTGAAACCTGACTAGTCTGATAATGCATTAAACAAAGGTAAATCATTCTTTAAGAAGCATTTAGCATCCCAGAGGGCTTTACTGTTTGCAAAAAAAAGAAACATCACAAGTGGTGACCCATACTGATGAAAGTATTCTCTGAAGTGATTAGTATTTTCTCTCTTTGTGAATGGCATGAGATGAATTCTGGAGGAAAAGCTTTGAAGAAGTAATGACTTGAGCTCCAGCTACTTAATGAACCAGGGACTTCCAACAGTGCCTCAGAAACGCTTAAAACAAGAAAACAACAAAAATTCATCATTCTCTCTTTGCTTTTGCCAACACTGGATCCTACCAGCCAAATACTAGAAACAAATGAGTACATTTAAATAACTGCATTGCAGCTGTTCCAAAGAGAAATCCAGAGCAGTTTCCATTAGAATGGCCTTTCATGGCCAAAGCCAAAAAACGCTTCTCCCACTCAGTGCCATCAAATACATCTCTATTTTCTCCTCGTTTTGTTTGAGTTGGAGTGGAAGAGATTTAAACTATCATTGCCACAGAATGGTTATCCTTCTCATAATATGCTTGAGAACAGGCTGCTGTGGGCAGGCACAGCTGTTGTCCTCCCTTTCCCCAACTAAGCACAACACAATTTGCATTTTGGATTTGGTGCCCAAGTTTCCACAGTCAACAAATGTGTACATTTTTTTGTCCCCCTTGAGCTGAATAAACAAATTAGCCTTGTTACCAAAACAGGCCTCTGATGGTGATAAATACAGCAAACGAGAACAAAAGGAGATGGCGAGTCTGGAAAAAAACAGTTTGTGATTAGAAATATATCCACCCAGTTGCAGACATCATAGGGAAAACTAAGATACCAGTAGACTTTTTTTTTATTATTTTACTACATGAGATTATTGGAGGTTCAAAATGCTTCTCAAATTTGTTAAAGTAGACCAATACTGCCTTAAAGGCAACTGCTTAGTAATGTGTGAATAAGTTAGTTATAGAGACCCCATTGTTTCCAAAGTACTGAGACTTAGATTTTTCTATATTCTGTTTATGTATTTCACAAATATTTCAATATATCAAAGCAAAAGAAACCCAAATTGTCTAGCATATATTTCATGAAAAAAAGTTTGCTATTGTAAACACAGAACAGTCTTATTTCCTTGTGTAAATCTCTGTTTTCATTCCCAAAGTGAAATTTGCTGTGCTAATTAACATAAGCATTTTGCTCTCCCAAGTGCTCTCTGCTGTTTTGCTCAGTGAGGAGTGATGGGAGGGGTGCCCTGGAGGCGGAAGCAGCCCTAGTGTAGCCCACAGCATTTTTTCAACATAAAATTGCAATCTTCGAGCTGCTGTACCCTATAATTAACTCCCAGCTTGGTTTACTAACTGGGCCTAAAGGATGCACGTTGTAAATCATTTTACATGAAAACTCATTTGGGATGTTATAGGTGCAGATTTTTTCCCTCTGACTGCTTCCACTCTGGCTTCTGAAGTGCACAGATACGACTCTGTGTGCTGCACCTCTCTCCAGAGAACCCCTCCCAAGGTGAGATGTCTTTGATAAAGGTCTGTCCTGCACTGCACTGATCCTTGCAGCACCACTCAGGGGCTCATAGCAGTTTGGCTGCCTATCTGTGATGTTCAGGTTGAGGTTAAGGCAGGTGGGCAACTGAGAATGAACTGGGCAAGATAGTGGAGCAATCAGCACCATGGCGAAGATGTTTTCTGAAGACATAAGAGATGAAATATTTCAGTCACCAAATGAGATGATGGAATATAATTGTCTTCCTGTGTCTCCCACAAAGCCACAAAGGGTTGAGCCTATGCCCGTGTTTGGCTAATGTTTGTGAAGCTCAGCTTGTCATGAACACTATGCCAAATGAAAAGAAGTTTTAAGAGCTTTGCAGAAGCCCTTTCTGTACTTTGTGTGGAACACTTGGGCTTAAGTACCCTATTTGGGCTCAATATGCTTTACCTGTGACACAGCCAATTTTTTTTTTTCTTTTTTTTTTGCAATATCTTCACATTTCATTGGGGAACTATCTCCCTTTGAGAGGAGCTGGGAAGGCAGAGATGGGTGGCAGAGAAAAAAATAAGTCCTTAGTAATCAACATATATGAGCCATTCTAGGAGTGTGAGGGTGTGATGACATAGAACTAGGCCCTGATTCAAACAGTCTTCATTTCCTCCTCTACTGGAGAAACTTTCCTATGAGTATTTCTGTAGTAATTGTGAGGGACAAAGCTCATCTGAAAATGCTGGACCTGTAGAAAAGGAGCAACAGTACAACAGTGTGTGAAATGCTAGCTAAGTTGTGGTTGGATGAGGTTTCTGTGTCTTTTTTTCTTTTTTTCAATTCTTCTAGCTTTTAATTTCTTATATCTCATTTTACTTGCAGAATTTTGGAAGGCTGACAATCTCCCTGGTTTTATAGCCAATCTGTGGAGATCATAATCATAGTTAATCAATGGGATCTGTGCCACTTGTGAATAATACCTTCCAAGAGTAAAACTGCCTCTTTTCACACTGTTACTGGTGACTGGTCTTTTTAATATACTGAGTACCTAGATATATTGACCTGCATTTCCAGGTATAGGCTGTAGGATACAGAGCATTTCTCAGTTCAATCTCTTGTAGTTGGGACATTTTTCAGCTCTGTAGTAATACAGCCTGCTACAAAAGCCTCCTAAAAATTATAGGATATATAGCTGTTGCCACATGATCCTTATGTAACTTTATGCTTTAGGATGTTTTAATAGCATTAAAGGGATCCCCTTGCAGAGAGATTAATTTCCTCCTGTATTGTCAGCTTGGTGAAGGGCAAAATGAATCTAAGTGAAACGAAGTAACCTCCTGTGACAGAACCACCCTGTCTTATTATACAGGTTTATCTTTAGGTCCATTGAATGGTTACTATGAGAGATGCATTTCTGAAGAGGAGCCATTCTATGTTGGTGATAGGATTTCATACTTTTCATTGTGCAGTTGAAGAATATGTCTGTGCATAAAGCTATAATGAATAGTTACACGACTTGTGTTGTGACTTCATGATTTTTTTTTTTTTTTTTTTTTTTTTTTTAAAGGAAAAAACTTTTTTTCCNTTTCATGATTTTTTTTTTTTTTTTTTTTTTTATCTTTAAAGGAAACACATCTTTTCCACTTTATTTTAAAGCTTTTATTTCATGTTCTGCAGTCTGAAAAGTAGTGTATGCTTTTCATTAGGTAATGGACAACTGTTTTTGCAAATTGGATATTTTTTCTCATCTGTTACAACTTTACTTTCATAAACCCCATGTTTAGCAATTGTGGATTGATGAAGTATTTACATATTGATTTAATTATGCCTATACTTACTTGCTTATCCTTATTTTAAAGATATTCTTAATTTATGCCCTCCTTTGGGGATTTTGAAGTTGGTAGTTCCCTGAAGTTTTTCAGCTTGACCCCTTCTGGTATGTTCATAAACTTAAGATATTAACCTAAGCTGATTTCCATTCACTGCAGCACTACATATAAAGATACAAGACTGTTATTACTGTTTTGTAGTGTTAGTTTACCACACCAATATTAGAAAAATGAGTTGCTCTTCATCTCCTCTGTTCTGGGTAAGAAAACAGTGGCGTGTGGAGGTTAACGCAGCAAAAGACAAAAAAGAGAGGAGCAGAGTGTGTTTGGAGAGTTTAGGCTTAAAGTACTTTTAAGAGGTTTCCTGGATATGGACTCTTTTTGGTGGCTTTCATGTTTGAAAAGTGCTGTAAAAGTTAGACCTTAGTATTTAAAGAATGTTCTGCTGTTTCTGTCGACAAGAAATAGATAAACCCATGGGTACTGAGGATGGGGAGACAGTGGCCTGCCTTTTTTGTTTCGTGGATCAAGGAGCTCTCCAAACTCTGAGATTACAGAGGGGTTTGTAAACTTACCATCTTCCCCTCAGGCACCTTGTGCTAATTAATGCTTAGTTTAGGCAGGATCAGCCAGTGGTCTTTGAAAACTTTTTGATGTTTGTTTTCCACCCCAAGCATCTCTCCATACACAGCTCTCACCTGGTGAGCTGTCACTCAGCATGGAGCTGGCAGGATCCAGAGATCCCCTCTCACCAACTGCTTCAGGCAGACGGTGTGTTCTCCACTCCTGTCTCTGTTCCAGGAGAGGCAGGTAGTTATGGGCTGCTCTCCCAAGGACACGGGAGCTGCAGTGAATTAATGGTTAAGCTGCTGTGGATCCAAATTCTCACCCTGTTTTTTTAGGGTGTGATGCAGAGGTGGGGCAGAAGCAAGATAAATAAGCACAAAACATGGGAAAGCTTACATGGGCTCTTCTTCCCAGTGTTCCCACTGTCACCTCTGTGGTGTGATCCCATACAACCAGAGGAAAAGAGAAAACCAGGCCAATAGTGCCTGAAAAGGCCAGTGCCAAGGTGAATTGAATGACTAAATGCTGAAGAACAGTGAGTTTTATTTATTAAATCTTGGTGCCAAATTTCCTGGTCCACATGCACTGTGCTGTGGTTATAACTATCTCTCATGATATTAAGGCATTTAATTCCACTTATTGTTATTTTCTTATTCTTTGATTTGGGACAACTGTTTCTTGGGTCATCTTCATATGGCGAGAGGAGACTGCTTTTAGCCTGCTTTTACTCCATTTTTCTTTATCTGTCTTGTTGGTTTATAATTCAATGTTTACTTCTTCCACACAGATGTGTCCTAGAGGTTTAGTTAACATGGGCAATTTGCAGCTCGGTTTGTTTTAAACTTCTGTTGAGATATACTGAATGGATGAGGTAAATCTCCGGGCACCACACATCTGGCTTACACAGGCAGTGAAACACACTGAGTGAAACTTCAGGAAATTAAAATATAAACTTCCCTGCCCCTTTTCCTGCAGGGGCAGGAGAGGGGATGGGGTCTGCCTGCTTACATATGCCTTTGTGGTATGTTAACACTTTGTGTACTGAGAGATGCAGTGCATTTCTCTCCTGCTTGAGGCTTTCCAGTCAGCATCACAGCTAAATGTGATGCCTTGGGATTTTTATGTTTGTGACCTCTAAGGTCAAAATCTTCCTTTAAGATATACACTGGTATCCGAGAAATCTGATCATCTGGAAGTCCCCTGTTTGAACTTTTGCCAGCAAGCTATCTCATCTTCTCTTCTTTCCCTTAGCGGAGGAGGGAATGTGGGTGAAAAGATTACTTTTACAGGAGATCACAGATTTTAGATTAGAATGCCTAAAAAACAAAATTTCTCCAAAATCCCTTATGCAAACACAGCATTTTGGTTTTGCATCTTCAAAATGAGAGAAGCAGCAAGTGAGCCTCATGCTAACTTCTCTTAGATTGCTCAAGTGCTATCATGCTTTTAAATTGAGCAAGTTTGGCTCTGTAGCATTTTACATACTCTTATGTGTGTAGGTACATTCCACCTTGGCTTAGCGTTTTGTGAATAAGTCATACTTTTTGTCGTATTTTGTTTCAGATTTCAAACAAAAAGGTAGGGGAGAATATTGCACAATCAGGGAATAATTTACATTTTTAAGCCCATGTGCAAAACAAAAATACAAAGACAAAGAGAAGAAAAAGAAAGTAAAAGCATAATACATGCCACATTTTAAATTTCTGAATTAAAAATATATATTTTTCCAGGTGTAGCAGGCCTCTTTCCACAGGAGCAACAGTGGAACAGGAATCATTATATGTGGGCAACAGACATCTGAAAGAAAAAAAAAACAGAGTGACAAATACACAGGCAAAGAGAATTTATTCAAGATCACAAATATCCACTAGGTCCTGCATCCAGATATTCCTACAGAGACTAAAAATCCTATGCATTACACAATTAATGCAGACGTTGGCAGGCTTCTATAAAGGCCATTAATTCATTCATATGACTTCCTCTCTCCCTCAAGGAGATATTTGACCTGTTGTTACTACTAAGGTCTTTAACCAAAGAATTAAAGCCAGATGTCTTGTAGCTAGATCTCTTTTTGTTAAATGTCCCTTAAAAATATTTTTTTTTTTATATGCAACAGATCCTACATGAGCACTTCCAAAATTTCTTGAATAATTAAGGCTGAAAGGCTTCAAACCCAAAGGTTGATGTATCCTAGAGGAATAATAAAAGTATTATACTCACTTGATGTATGCTGAGTAATACTATTTACTCTAACTTTTTTATTACCCTGGGCCTGCAAATGTTTCTGGTCAATGTTTAGGCTGGAGGTAATATCTCTCTTAAAAGACCTTTTTCTTAAACATAAATTTAAATGTCATGTAGTCCATTTGGGATGTAGGTGGAAAGTTTTGTATATTGCTTTATTGGAATTGGCTTAATTGCATTGACAAATGTAGAAATGAAAAGCAACAGAAACAACTTTGGGTAATTCTAAGAGATCTTATCAGATACTATTTTTGCTTCAGTCAAGTTACAAATTCTGTTTCCCAATTCTGTACATTTTTGTTTTCAGCAAGAACGTTAGGTTAGCTGTAGCACTTCCTGCAGAGTAACTGGAGTTGTCCAAAACATATGGTTTACTTTGTATGTTTTAATGGGAAGAAATTGCCATCTTTTAATGTTGATGATCTGTTCCTTGATTGGGCTTCTTACCTTCATTGCTAAAACTGGTCCTGTTTTTGTAAAATTTCAAGTTTAGCTGATAGAGTTCTAGACCGATAAAAGCAGAGGTCTTGTAGAAAGAGACGTTTCCAACATGTGTTTCTTGGTTTGACTTTAAAAAAAAAATCATTATTTTTACATTTTTGTTGTTTACCAATGCTAAACAAGGAACCAGGATATAATTCAGAGGGGCTTGTTTTCTTAGGGTTTGCCTTTTGGGAATTGCACCTTGAGCAAATTGAATGGAACTGAGAAAGGAAACTCATTAGGCATTTTCTCATAAGCCAACAGTTTTATCCTAAAACTTCCACATTCCAGTGGAATATGGGCTTGTTTGTTACCTCCCTAGCTGTTCTCAGTGGAGTACTCTGCAAAGAAAATTAATCATGTGTTCTCTGACATGGCCACAGCAATATTTAATTCAGGAAATAAGGTTGGATGCTTTTAACACTAGTTAAGCCAAATATTACTTTTCTTATTTCTTGGCTCACTCCTATTTCAAATTGGAATAATTCACCAGTTCTAGTGAGTTATATTTAAAAGCACTGTGTATTTCAAACCATTTCTAGAAACATGGCTGGTGCTCATAGAAATGCTATATCATGCTTTCTTTATTATTCATAGAAGTATTTTTATGGACATACAGCATCCCTAATGGGATGTAATTCATGGTCTCAGAGCATACTGTCAATCTTTATTTAGGGTGTTTTTTCCATGTTTTAAGACAGGACAAGAAGGAATACCCATGATGGAAAATGGAATGAGTTAAAACCTGCTCAGAAATGTAATACACATTTCCTGCTCTTTGCAGAGCTATTCTTCCGCTACAGTCAAACAGTTTTGTGCACTGATAACATATATAAAGTGTCTAGCAGAGTTAATTTTTCTAAATTATGGGTTGCATGCCTTTTTCTTTAACTGAATCTCCCAGCAGGTCTGCTTGTCCAGAAGCTCATTTTCTATGCAATTTACAACTACATCAGAAATCATGCTGGCTCCAGAGCAGATGGAACCATTTCTGGTTATTTCTAATCTGGTTGCTGTTACTAGATTGCTCCGAGCAATTGTTTGTGAGTCGTGGAATGCCATTTGGTCTGAAAAAATAAATTTGGTCTGAAGCACGTTCCTTTCCTGTCCCCCTCCCCACTCTTTGTGTATGTTTCATCCATGAAGGCAATCATATGTTTTCAGTTCTGATGTCATTCTGGATTTTTTTTCTCTCTCTTTTTTTCCCCTCTTCTTTCAGTCCACAGCCATGAGCGAACCACAGTGCTACTACAATGAAACCATTGCCTTCTTTTATAACCGAAGTGGAAAGTATCTAGCCACTGAATGGAACACTGTCAGCAAGCTTGTAATGGGACTGGGGATTACCGTCTGCATCTTCATAATGCTGGCCAACCTCTTGGTTATGGTGGCTATTTATGTCAATCGCCGATTCCACTTTCCTATTTATTACTTAATGGCCAACTTAGCTGCTGCGGACTTTTTTGCAGGGCTGGCCTACTTTTACCTAATGTTCAACACAGGACCCAACACTAGAAGACTGACTGTAAGCACCTGGCTTCTCCGTCAGGGTCTCATTGACACCAGTCTGACAGCCTCTGTAGCCAATTTGTTGGCCATTGCTATTGAGCGGCACATTACAGTTTTCCGAATGCAGCTACATACTCGGATGAGCAACCGCCGAGTGGTCGTTGTAATTGTTGTTATCTGGACTATGGCCATCGTCATGGGTGCCATACCAAGTGTCGGATGGAACTGTATTTGTGATATCACTCACTGCTCCAACATGGCACCGCTCTATAGTGACTCCTACCTGGTCTTCTGGGCTATTTTCAACCTGGTCACTTTTGTGGTCATGGTGGTCCTATATGCTCACATCTTTGGGTACGTTCGCCAAAGGACTATGAGAATGTCCAGACACAGTTCTGTACCCCGCAGGAATCGGGACACCATGATGAGCCTCCTGAAGACTGTGGTCATTGTGCTTGGTAAGTGCTTACTTTGCCACCCTGTTCTCTCCTGTTTCTTATCAGGTGATTTCAGTAATGCATGGTCTGCTCCCAGGGGTCAGCAGAATTTGGAAGACAGTAGAGGTGCAGACAATAAGAATACACAGACTTCACTACTGTGACCATCAAGCTTATTTATGGAAGTTAGTGTAACATGGTCACTCAGCTCTGTAACATGAAACTGGTGAAAATCCAGATGTAATGTGGTGTTTTTTTGCAGCAGCGAACGTTTAGAACCTTTTGTAGCAACCTATTATATGCAGTGCTTGTCCTTTTGCCTTTGAAGATGCCAAATGGCTTCAAACTTAAAATAGAACAGGGAAGGCTCAGTATTCCCCTGAAGTATCTATTGTCTCCTTTTTTGCCACCTGAAAGATGTTATGTGTATTCATGCGAAGTTCCAGTATACGGAGAACAGTGAGGAGCTATAGGCTATTCACAAAAAGATTGTGTGTGTTAAGCAGGACTGCATGTACTCAGTCCTGTAGTGTTTGGTACACATCAGTACCTGACCATTCACTAACACAGCAAAGTAGCATGTGAGATACTGGTGTGCTTCAGCACACTGCTCAGGAGGTGCCTAAGCTTCAGAGCTTGGCATGAGGGAAATACCTTAATACTTTTTGGATTCAGGAGATTCTTGTCATTTTGTGAGCAATTTTACTTGGGTTTTGTCTGGGGGTCCCTTCTACAGAAGCACAACCTAAATGCTGTGTACCATTCCCTGGTGACCTTCTTTGCTGTTTGTTCTGTTCTTTGTTGCTGCAGATGATAGTGAGCTGAAGGCAGCAAGGATGGTGCAGGTTGTCTCCTTGTCCCAATGTGTGTTCTCATCTGTTAGGTCTTCCAGTACAGTACATGGGTCTCTAGGTATTCCAGTACCCTGTTGCATCAGATCGTTGCCCTAATAGTTCAAAAATGCAATTGTTATGCAGTCCACAAAGCCCAAAACTTAGCCCCTTTTCTCTTCTTGACATTTGTGGTTCCCATCGTTTTATTCTGCGACTTGTGCTTCTTCTCACAAACGTGGCAGACGGGCTACAGAGATTCGGTGTGAGTCACTGTGTCAATTCACTTGTTAGTTTAAGAATTTACATGTTGTACTCTGACTTAGTGATTTGCTTTTTAACCAGAATATGAATTATGCAGTTAACTAACCTGTTAAACTATTGATAAAATATATTCTTCCATGTCCTGCTCATCTTTTCAGGGAAAGAACTTCTATGAGTTTTGCAAAGGAGACTGTAGCGGTTGGTAAAACCTCTCCTGACTTCCTGGTGGTTCAATTATCAGTCCCTTCCCATCTCCATGATTCTAATGGCAGAAGGCAAGATGAGGTTAAGAATATAAAGAAAATTCAGGTTTTGCAGTCCTCTTTTAGGAAACAGTTCTCTGTTTTCTGTCCTGAAGACATTATTCTTACTATAGCAGTGTAGCATTTCCTATGAGGTGAAAGATTGGCTCAGACTTAAAAAAAAAACAAAACAAAAAACTGGCAAAAGACCCCAAAAACAACAATCAAAAAAAAGTAGATGGAAAATAGTAGACACTTCTACCCATGCAGTGTGAAATTGTAGCAATGGCAAACAGTCATTGAATAAATAGCAAATGTCAGCTAATCCCAAGCATGTATGGTGCTAGAGGTATGTGTATGCATTAGGAAGGATAGGTGTTGACCTCACTGTCCTTCCTTCTCCTGTGAGAAGAGGTCAGAGGGAAGACATACAGGCCACCCACTGTGGCCACAACAGTAGTGATATACAAAGAAAATAAAGTGAGCCTTTTTTCCCCGAATAAGTATATTTTTTTCAGATATTCTTCTAGAAAGAGTGAAACAAGTCCAGGGGTTAAGGGCCATTAGCTAAACTGAAGGTGAGTTCACTTTAGCTGCAGATGTAGTTCAGTAATATCTCTGATTCCTCATCAAGGTGAGATTTTTCGGGACTGCAAGTGGCACATGTTGAAGCTTTCTTCAAGATTCAATCAGGATCTTATTTCTTGTTACTGCTGCACTTCATTCAATGTTTTACGCACACTGTACTTAAGCATCTCATCTAATCTGCATAAAATACCACTTTCAGAAAATAATAACTGTCACTGTGGGACACGCAAGGACATACACAACACACTTTCTCATGAGAAGGTTAAAAATTATTTATTAAAACATTTGACTTTAAATTTATAGTATTTCCACACAGACCAGGGACTGGAGAAGAAGTTGGACACCTCTCCCATCCCATTGGTCAAGACAACTGCCCATCAGTTGTTTTTTCACACCAAGAGAAAATATGGCAACAACTTTGTCTTAACATAAACATGCTTCTAATTATAACACCTGTGTGTGAGAAAGAACTATGAACTATGAAACCATTAAGTTAAAAAGTGCATCAGAAAGCTTGAAAAATCAGGGCCACAACTTATTATTTTAATAAATCTGCTCAAAGGAAACAAAGGCACTTCTAGGTTGTGACACTTCTCATCATTTTTTCAGCTCTTGCTTTGGTATTATTTTGCAAAGGGTTTGTGTTTTGGTTCAGTTTGGATTTTTTCTTAAGCAATGTGGTTTCTAGAGGAAAGCGAGAGCCGGTCAGCCATATTCCTGTAGCGTAAAGAAGCAGCAATGCTTTCACCTCCTTGCCACCAGTGAGGCACAGTTGCAGAGAAAGATGGTTGGGAAACAGCTGTGAGTTTGTTATGTAAATTCTTTTAATTTAAGAAATAAATAAAGAATAGACTGAAGTAAAGTGTTAGACTTTTGGGTAACCGCAGTGACTTTTGGGAAGTTAGATGTTTGTGTATCAAGGTGTTGCCAGGCTGCTTGGTGCACCATGAGAAATGTTCATTAGTTGCCATCAGCTGGGGAGTACCATCCCATATTGCTGAATTTGCACTTCAGGGGAGGATTGTTTTGTGGTTCTAAAGAAGAAAAGCTAAGCATCACTTCAAAGCACTTCTGGGCAACAGATACCTCAGATATCAGCAGATATCTCTCAAGCAAACAGTCTGGTCAGCATGTTGATCAGGCAGGTGTGCTGGTGCTCTGTCACTGTTTGCAGTCTACTTGTAAGTCTGGCTTAAAGATTTCTTAAGCAGAAGATTTAATTTCAAGGGTCATACTTCCCGAATGCCTTCTTGAAAAGGCAGTCCTGCAAGTTTATCTACTGGAGCTTTGGGAAGGGCAGAAAAGGTGAGTGTCTTAAGCTGCATGGAACAATTTGCTGAATATTTATCTCATGTTATCTGGGTTTTTCTACACCAGTGAACCTCAAAAACATGGAGGAAAAGAAACCCTGCCTTTCTTAATGATGCAGATCAGGGGAATAATACATTTCCCAATGCATTGGTTTGAAGGAGAAATCAACTTCTTGCTGGAAGTGAAGATGGGAAAGAAAGCAATTTATTAAGATCCCTCTCCCTCCTCTCCTAGCCAAAGCTGAGTGGGGAAGGGAGCTGGTTTGTGTCAGCCTACTTTACTCAAGAGAAGACAATTCATTTCAGAGGAGAGAGAGGGTGCCCTGGGATTGAAAGGAAAATAGAACTGGGGCTCTGGGTAAACCTGTGAGCGTTGGCAGAGGAAAGCAAACCATTCCTCATCTTAGAATCTTTGTTAAAATACTGCTCAGCCGTAAGTAACCCCATTGTGAATTGGGCAGCCGTGAACTGTTCATTTGACTTTCAAACTTCCATAAACGGGTGTCCTGGAGTTGTCCTGCTGGCTGTACTCCCAGGCAAAGCCATACTGCTGCTGCAAGCAGAAGAGCATCCTTTCCCCTGTCTGCATTCTCACTGTGTTTGGGGGGCAGGAGGGGGAGAGAGTAACACAAGAGCTTCTTGTTTATTAGCTGCCTAACACGGCCTGCTCTCCTCGTGCCTTGCTGCCTTGCTCCAAGAGGAGAAGAGCTGCCCCAAAGGGGTGCAGACCTGCAGGCAGTGATGCTGTCAGCGTGTGCGGGGAGGGTGCCAGCTGCCTCTGACAAGAGGGTGATTGTGTAGGGAGGGCTATGGCTGCTTGACGCACTGACTGGAGCGGTCGGGATCTGGCACACTGCGTCATCCCACAGAGCGGGTGGGATGCTGAATCCTAGGAACAAGTCAAAAGCATAGAACAGATTTTTTTTTTTTTCATGCCTTCTTGTTTTTTTCCTTGAGTAAAATAGTTTAAACAGAAGGAAGTGATTTCATAGCTGAGCCCTTTTTTCTTTTAACAAGGCTGCTTTTGAAATCTTTCAAGAGTAACAAGGAACATAAAGCTCTTTCTCTAAACCATGCCTTTCCTTTGCGTTGGAACTAAGGAAGGACTGATCTGTGTACTGCACATAGCCATAAAATCATGTCTGGTTTGGCTTGCAGCTCAGTGACACTTTGCCTTTCACCACTACCATGTGTTCCCTTTAAATGAGCAATCAGGGAACAGGCAGAAACTGAAGCAGATACATCAGCTGAAACTTGGCATCCTCTCTTCTGTTCTCCACCTTTTCTCATGTTACTTAAAGACAAAGCTAAACTGTTTTTCTGCTGGGGATCATAGTTAGACTATGAAAGCATTTGTCTGGGCCAGTTGTAGGCTTGGCCCAAAAATGGATGACAATATCTAACTATTGTTTTAAGAAGTAACGAAAGCACCAAATTAAGGATTTCAGGGCCCGGGTCTAGATATACTGGCTCTGGTCTGGATTTCCTTGGCCTGGAATTAGTCATGAAAGGCTAGAGGGTCTTTCAGGTATTTTCAGGTGCATACCTGCATTTGTAGTGAAGTACTGGCTTAGAATGTTGCTGATAGGAAGCTAGCCTATGTTTCTCCTGCCCAAATGCTGATTAAATATCCATCATAATTTGTCACCTCTTGTTTTTACTGTGTGGATAAATCTGCCACATACCTCTATATGCATCTTTAGGTATTCCTCTCTGTTTAGAATTTATACTGCAAGATTGTGATACTGAGGGTTAATAACCGAATTTCAAATAAGCATAATACCAACAACCCTTTTTATTTGTATTTTACTAATCCTGATGGTTAGCCTTCTATGTTGGGTGAGTTCTCAGTGTTGTTTGGCCAAAATTAGGCATGCCTGTTGAGCCAAGAACCACAGCTAGCCCCCAGGATGTACGGAGACCAAACAATTAATTCATAATTGTTTACCCTTTATGGTCCTGGGATGTAAAAAGACATTTAGGACTTTCCTGCCAGTAGAATCATCCACTTTGTTTGCAGGAATGTGGTTTACTCTGTAAGACTGGGAAACTAATGTGGGCACAGAAAAAAAACATAAAAGTTCTTTTTGCACAAACTTTGAGTTTGTATAAATTTTCATTTAAAGGAGTCTCACTGTGTTTCAAGACAGTCCTTTACTTATTATAACAAAGAAATAAATGTAAGAAAAACATCTGGAAATTCAGTATAAACATCTGGAAGGGTAGAACTGCTGGGCAACTGCTTTTTTCTTGCCTGCTCTGCTGCGGTTATGAATTGCATGCGACCTATTTTTGTACTTTTGTAGCTTTTCTTTTGCACATAGGTACCAAAAACCCCAAAAAACTGTTCATGCATATGAGTGTTCACATATACTGTAGCTACACCGTTGAAGCAAATAAAGTGCATTATTGATAACTTCACCCTTTCTGCGTGGTTGTTTTGACATACAGTCTGCATCTTCACTCCCTTTTTCTTCTCATGCAGTAAAAGCACTTAATTATCAGTAGAATATGAAAAGACTATGAAATAATGCTGCAACCTGACTGACAGCACATGGTGTTTTGACAGAGGCATGTCTTTATTTCCATATCCCTCATGCTGCATCAGGTAATTAACTGGAATGGCTTATCTTTGTTGACCTTAAGGTTTAAACAATATAAAATATATTTCATCAGCTACCAAGGCTGTGGTGTTGGACTGAGATGAGGATGATCACGTCTAGATGAGCTTGGTTATGGTATCACTCAAACTTTGACTGACATTCCATGCTCATGGAACATTATTCCTGTAGTCCAAAGGAAGCATTAGCCCTCTTAGCACAATCCAGCTTAGAAAATGGTCTTTTGGAGAAGCCAGTGAGCTTAACTCTGAGCCCAATTACTATAAGACAACTTCACCTGTTTACCTCATCCTTGAGGAGTCCCACTGCTGTCAAGGGAGATGAGGTGTGCAGCAGCATTTTTCCTGAGATGGCCAAAATTGAGGATGTTGTCTTAGCTTGGGAATGTCCTTCCACCAGGCAGCAGTGGCCTCATGGGGAGAAGAGTAGCATCCAATCAGGTGTTTTTCCTTGTAATTATTGCTTTTTCCTTAGAGAGTTGGGCCGGGCAGTAACATCAGGCTGGAGTTTAGATGAGAGCAGCATTTTTCACATCTTCTCTGGATGTGGTGCAGTGTGAAGCCATAAATACAGTGTTACCCTGTGATCTGCACAGGGGGCCAGTTCAGAGTCACCAACCCTGCCTGACCCCCGCCTCACAGAAATGTTGCTTGTGTATTGATTTAATCCTGACAGAAAAACTGGGCAATAAACTCTGTAATTGGTGCGGGCAATACAAGTCCGAGCATCAATGACTTTCTGTTCTAGCACACAGGTTGCAGTTATGTGCAGTCCCAGTGTTTTTAGATAAGTATATTTTAAATGTGCATAATCCGTGAATTTAACCCTACAGTCAAATAAACTGGGAAATTGTTGCTAATAACTGTAGTCTAAATGGAGAGCTCATAGAGTTTAAAGGATAAAATCTTATTACATTGCATGGAGAACGAAGGTTTGTAATAAATGCTTTCAGAGATTCGGTGTGACAGCGGTGCTTTCAAGCTGTATCATCAAATATTTGGATAAAAAAGTGAAATCCTGATTAAAATTATTAGTTCTAGCACACCTTATCTATCCTACTGGATTTTAGATGACTTGGATTTCTCCCTCTTTTCCCCCTTCACCTCCGGCCTTAGGAGTAGTTCTGATTGCTCCTCAAAAGCTTCCTTACAGGAAGAAACAAGCACTTTAGAGGGAGATGGTGGTTTCCAGGCCTTGCTATTTCCACTTATTGTGTATTACATATTATCTTTTTGGTTTTGTTGTTGCTTTTTTTGATTTTCCCTGTGCATCTTAATGACATTTTAGTATTGACTTAAGTCAGCGTACTTTTAGCTTGCCGGGAGATGAAGGGGAATGAAAGTCTTCATATTATTGCATATCTTTGTGAAATCATTCAGATTTAATAACAAAATTTTTAACTTTTAGTCAGTGATTCATAACAAGTGTACTAATATTTTTGTGTTTGTAAATATATTCTATTTTCTTGATAAATACAGCTTGATCAGTATATTAGACAGGTCTAGCACTGTTTTTTAACTGGAACACAAATTTTCACAAAGAATTATTAAAAATCAGTTAGATTTTATTTTTCCAGTGAAAGTAATGGAGGCATGGAAACTTGCCAAGGATCTATGCACAATACATACATAATTATGCAGTGATTGTAGTGTGTTTTAAATTTAACACCCTTTGTAGGATGTATTTTGATTGCTTGATATATTTTATGCTGCTAGTAAAAGCAGTACTATGTGTACTCTGTCTCAAAATCTCAGTCACTGATAATTTTTATTGTCATTTATAGTCCTGCAGATGAATTCTGGTGGATCTTCTTGAATTTTTTCTAGCAGTTCCAAACCAAATCTCTTCCTGTTACTGGTTGGCCGGTGAGAATGCTGAAAGGAAAAATAATAAGGAAGCACAGTGTCTGGAAATTACAGTGTGATCAGTTTGTGTGATAAACTTCATAAGTAGCTTTCTTTCCAAGACAAGCCCATGCAAGCTCCATTTGATGACACAGAAGTTACTGATGCCTTGTATTCAGGAAACTCTCTCTGAACCCAGAGCATGGCTGGATGTGTAGAAAGTCTTATTCTAAATGTTTTGCTTAATTTCTTCACTGATTCTCTCAGTTAATTTTGTTGCATCCATAGTTAAAGCTGATACGTCCGTGGTAACTGTCTTTTCTCTAAAGTATTCCAAGTATCCCTGCAGCATTCAGTGCTTCATCCTGGGGAATCCATTTAGAAGTTTTCTCCTTCTTTCCCTCTTCAGTTAAGAATAAGAATTATTTATTTTCATTCAAGATCCTTTGAAAATGCACTTTGAGGACCTTCCATCATTTCCCAAGACAGGAATGTGGTTTTATTTTATTTTATTCTTGAGAGGGAAAAATGTCTCTAGTAAATACATTCCTTTAAGTATGATGAAAATGAGGCCTTGTTTAATAAAAGTCTTTCTCCTGACTTCAGTATAATTTATTACTTTTTTAGGGAAAAAAATATATTTAAAGGGCAGATGTAAGATCTCTTCATTTTTTCTGGAATGGCCAGAAAGGGGAAAACCTTAAGTAGTTCTTGCACTTCACCTTTTGATTAAAAAATAAAAAACAAACAAAAAAAACCCAAAAACAACAACAACAAAAAAAAAACCAACCAAAAAAATTAATTCTTATTGCTTGCATAGATTTTGTCCTTTTTCTGAAAAGCTTCTAAAAATTAATTGCAATGGCAAAAGTAGGTGTATTTCTCAACAGCCTCTGAGATTTGGGTTTCATTTTCCTTTAATTTAATAATAGGATTTGGAAGTCACACCTTGACCTTGAAAAATAGAATCCAAGATTTTCACTTGGATCCAGGTAAAATAACAAAATTCTGACTGTGGTGTGGTATTCACTTACTGAAAATCCACACTAAATCAAAATTAATTGGTAACCTATCTTGCTCTGAGGTCAGACTCCACTTAGCAGTGCTACATCCATGAGTAAGTACTCATCAACCTGGGCTTCTCCAAAACAATGCAAATGGGCATGTTTTGTGGGACATTTGCTCTAAAACAGAGGCCTTGGTAAACTTTGCTGAATAACCAGGACAGAAATTATTACCAAGAAGAAATTTTGAAAATCAGCATGTACAAGAAGGCTTCCTGTAAAATGCCAGCACATGACCAAGTCCTAGTGATCTCTCAAAATCTGAGAATTTTGAATTTTGAAGTTTTTGGAAGAGAAGATGGGAACTCATCCCTTTTTTAGTAGAGAGAACCATTGTGCTTTTACAAAATGGCTGCTCACGACATAGCATTTTTGTCCTCTAGAAAGCACATAGCTGCATGGACAATTTGCTTCTAAATGTTTTGCTTATTATGTTCACTGACTTTCCAAATTATATTTCTTGCTCCCTCAGCTAAAACTCAACTCAAAGGAAAGCATTTGCAGTCTGATCACACAGGGTAAGGCCCATGTCCTGCCACTGGCTTCTGTTTTCACCTTTGTGATACCATTTGTCTTGCCCGTGTTTCAGCAAATATCACTCAAGTGCTAAGTCAAATTTACAGCTAGACCTCAGCTTCAGAAATTATGTGAACAAAAATGCCAGCTGTTAACTTGTCTCATTGTAAAACTGCATTCAATGAGGCACTGAACTCTTGTTTGTTTCCACCAGTGGAAAGCACTGACAACAAAAGACTGTTTTGTGCAAGAGAAGCAGTGGTGTTCCTTCTGCATTGCTTCATTGCACATGAGCAGTGTGCTTAAGTATTCTGGGTTTGTTTTTTCTCAGATAATCCATGAAAACAGAAGAATAACAATTTTCAATATCAAATTATTTTCACCTTTATAGTTTCAATGAAACTATGGCCCTTAACATCAAATCACAGAGTTACTGCTGATGGCAAAAGTTGCTGAGACATCTGAGGTACAGCAGCCAGTCAGTGCAGTGGGAAATGGTCAGCAGTGGTTGATAGCTTTCAGACAGCAGCCAGGCTTCTAGCTTCAGCATGAAAAGAATGTTCATCAAAAAGGCTTAGTTTATGCATTTTTTAAATGTATGTAGAATCCAAATGTGAAAGGAAAATATAATTCTGAGTTCTTCTGATGGCAGCAGAACAGCTTCTTATTTTTGTGTTTTGTACTTGTGGGGATGCTTTCACGGTACTCACTGATGGATGATTTTTACTGTATTTTTTTTCTTTCAAAGGTATTTTTAGGTTTTTTTCCTTCTCTTTTTTTTTTTTTTTTTTGCCTAGCTGATCTGCCATAAGTTTCTCTCACACACTTACACATTTGACACCCTTCTTTAAAGATGAAAGCAGCAACAGGAGCAGAAGACTCCCATCCTTTCTGTAATTATTGTTTAGGAAAACTTTGTGTCACACTTCTACCTTCCTCAGTGTAAGAAAATGTCTCTGAAGTTCATTTTCTTGTACCCATATGGAGAAATGCTGATGATATGTCCAAGTGTGTTGCTTGTCTAACATGACAGGTCCACTGCTGGACACATATCCTTTCCCATCAACATATCCTTTCCCTTTCCTAGAGAATAGCAAGGGCTCAGACCTTGTATGGAAGGTCATGAAACTTCGGAAGCAATGACATCATTTGTAAATCTGAGATATTTAATGTCCATGCTCTGGTGTTTTCCGTCAGTCTGCGCTATTTAGTGATGTACTGGAGCAAAGGGAGTTGCTCTAAGTGAAAATCCTTGATTTCCAAACCCACCGGCAAACAGGAGGAATTTGAACAAGGATGAGTGCTTTGAAGTTTGTGGATAGGGTAATCAAAGTTTCACAGCTGGGGAAGTGAGAACGTGGTCTTTAAGCTGCCCCAGACATATCTGCCATAGGGGTGGCCATCTGCTATTTTTAGGAGAGCAGCCTCTTATGTGTTGCAGAGGTTGAAAGAATAAATTCCTTGATATTGGCATTAAAAGCATATGAAGTTACTGTCAAGAAAAAAGGTTGAGACATGTTTGTGAGGACTGAGAGAGTAATTCTGTTGCATTTTTTTGTGTTTGAGTAAGAGTTATCTGCATGAGTCTTTCTGTTTTAATAAAGTACTTGGTATCTGATTACAAGTTTGTTAATATAACCATAGATATGCGAGAACAGTTAAGATTTTTGAAATATCTTCCTTCATGAAAGAAGTCATCTCCTGAAAAAAAAGGGAGGGGATTTAGCTGTTAAAAGAAGGAAAAGCTGCCAAGCTCCCCTGGATTCAGTACCTTCCTTGTTCTTCTAAAAGCAGTTTTGAGAGAGCTGTTTCACATCTTCTGGTATTGATATAACCTCAGAAAGAACTTGTTCTGACATATGGCATTGATAATTCTCATCTTCCCTTGTTGCTTTAAGGTGCTCATTTTTTACTTTTCTAGAGAAGTACAAGGAGTGATTTAGAGATGAATTTTCTAAGCAAAAATTCAGTATACAGAGAGTAAAAAACTACTGTGTAAAACTATTGTGTTTTTGTAGAATGGTTGCCACTTTCTCAGTTCAAGCACACTAAAATTGAAAACTGGTTAGATGCCGTGTTGTGGGACACAGCTCTAAGGGTGCAGGGTGCCCAGGGATTATTGCTTGCAGCCTGCTTGCTGCCCAATACTCAGCCTTGTGAACACACACTTGGCCTTCCAGTTGCATTTTGTATTTGCCCTCCTCCAACAAGGAAAGAGTAGTATCAGAGTATGTTGTAGCTTAACTTCTTTCCTATTGTTGTCACACACACACACACACACACACACACACAACAAAAGAAAAGGTAAAGTGAATGCTTATTGGTGAATAGACTGTAATGCCCCTGTAGACTATGGGGACAGAAAATGGTCCTTCATTGAGGGTAATCTGCATCTGATCCTATTTAGCCAGAGTTCTGCACAAAACGATTTGTGTGGGTCTCTGTCTTTCCTGCAGAAATCTTGGCTTGGTTCAGTCTATGGGGAGGAGGAATCAATTTAAGTGAATAAACAAAGCAAAGTACCTAGTTTGAAATAAGTAATGTAGCATTCTTTAGATGAACTTTCAGCCCATTCCCCCATCAAATACCTGAGTGCTGCACTCACCATGTGTAGTCCTGTTATAAAGCAGAAGGCTTTCAGGTACACTGGCCTTGCCCCAGCAAGTAAGGGGAGAGGTGTGGATAAAGCCATATGCACTCCAGAAATATGAGCTTTTAAGCACATTCCAGAGAACACAGTACTGATTGATACTGTTTCCCATGCGATTTTCCTTTAATTTTTTTTTATATTCTTCACCCTCCTGCCTCTCCTTTTCCTCTGTTCCCATCTCTCCACTCCCTTTATTTATAACTTTGTCTGCATGGCCTTGTCCTGTTTGGCTGTCTGGCAGAAGCAGCACCTCTGACAGCCAGCTTAACTGCCAAGATAATTCATGGGAGCCTGAGCTGTCAAAGGATGTTCTGGGGCCTTCACAATAGAGACCACCCTGTCCTGGAGCACTGGTAGCCCCATCTCATATGCCTCTGAGCTGGATTGGGCTGCCAGACTGTCCTGGCTTGTGGCATGGCATAGAAAGGCAATTCCAGGCCTATTTCCAGAAAACAAAGTATAGCCACCTTCCTTCAAACCACTATCATAGGCATAAATATTCAGTATGTAGAGATTTACTCTCGGAAAGAAGAGCAGATTTTTTTTCCTGAATTATTAGAACTGGGTTGTGAAATGACAGGCCCATCTGCTCCATTTTTACCCTGCCAGTTCACCATTTTGGCCTCTGATTGATTTATTTCTCTGATTGAAGGAGAAGAGTACCTCAGCAAGAGGAGTGTTGAGTACTTTGCCTGCTGGGTAGGCATCCTTTTGCTTCCCAGCTTTCCTGACTATGCTGATCCAAGAAAGAGGGGCGCCAGGATGCAAAAGAGCTTGCTATCTCTGGCCACTGGACAGGCACAGGTCAATTTACTACTGCTACTGAGATTTTGGGCATCCAGGGGTTGGGTTTCTTTCCTTAGGTAGCTCCCTCTGCATCCACAGGAGCCCACAGAAACCAACCAGGGCTCAGACACATCCTCTGGTTAACAGTGCAGAGGATACATGATTTTCCAAGGCTATAAGCTCTCCTCAGTGCTATGGAAAACTCAACATCAAAGATATACTTTTTTAGATTTTATTTTATTTATTTTAGTTTTGTATTTGTCTTGTACTTCCAGTTCCTAAGTCCAGGACTCCATTGATCATCAGTAAAGGAGAAGGAGATCACGCAGAAATAATGGCTGGTTAAAGTTTCATCCATAAGGAAATTGCACTTGAGTATTTGCCATTGGGAGAGATGTACAGCCCCAGATGCAGCAATTTCCTAGGATACAGTGCATACAACAGTGCCTCCAATTCCAAAATCTTCTGCATTTAAAATGAGTTGGCCAAAGCGCAAGTTCTGCGTTTGTCTTATAACCACAAGAATTTCTCCGCGAGTACTGTTGAAATATTAGCACAGACATGAACCAGATTTCAAACCTGGCCATGACCTTGAAAATAGTGATGAAATGTATTAAAATCTTGATCACAAAGCATTCATAAGCTTTGTCCTACATGCTCTTCACTTGAAAACAATTCACCTTTCTCCCCAAAGTTTGCGGAGTGGTCTCCTGCATCCGCACTCTATCAAGAATTACCCTTGACTCCTACAGAACAGGGAATCTTATAGAATGTCTCTTATGGGATGTCTTCATAGCATATTGCACTGTTGAGTGCAGATTTCCCCCAAAATAACAAAAAAAATATTATACTTTCTCTATTATTAGAGAAGCTTGACATCCATTTAATTTTAAGTTTAAATTCAGTGCCTCTTTTTGCTGCAGTTGCTTTCAAACAGAAGGGATAACTGTCTAACACATGTAGCAGTTTCACTGAGTGTCTCCTCAGATGTATGTAAGAAAGCAGAAAGCATAACAAATAAAAATGCCAGCTCAAGGAGAAATCTTCTGATACTGTTTTAAAGAGTTAAGTTCATTTTTTTTAATAGAAAGTAGTGCTAGTACTACTTTCAGTACAGTGCACAGGCTCTAGTACCCTGATAGAATTGCCTAAATGTCTGCATGTATGCAATTTTGAGTGTAGCATTTTGCAGCAGTGTATTAAAGTGGGCTTCTGTGTGTGCTGAAATCTGAGGTAGTAAGAGATGTTTGTTGCCACATCTTGAAACCGTATCCGCCACTTCTGTGAGACAGACTGACCGCTTTCAAAAAAATGAGAAAAGTCCACATAATTGGAAGATGGGTAGTGTATTTTTTTGTTGTTTAAACACCTCTATTTCTCACACCTCAGAAAAATAAAACACAAAGTCCTTGGAAACACTAGGCACGTTGCCAGCTTTTTAAAGACCTGTGAAAAGTCGTTAGGCTAGCAATAGCTCTGGAAACTTGATGAACCAACATGAGAGGTATCAGTAAGAGAAATAGCTGGAAATATTTAATGATTCAGTAGCTCAGTTCATGAATTCTTCTTTAATTTAGATGGAGGGTTTAGAATATTTTTACCCTTCTTAATTGAGGGGTGTGTATGCCTACTGCAGTTACTGGGTATGAGGGTTTTCCAGGAGACCTCTTACTGCTGTGACCGCGGCTGCCCTCTTTGCGGCAGTGCCTCTGGCTCCAGGACTTGCTTAGAGTTCAGAGCACGCAAGAGCTGATAAAGACACCTCTGTGGTGCTGTCACATTAAGAGTAAGGCAAATCTTTCTGACACATGAAGAGTAAGGAAATTTAACAGGAAAATAAATGCCCTTGTGTTCCAGCTGGTCCTCAGATATCAAAGGGGCTGGTGGCAGCTGGGCTTAGATTCTGGGTCATAGACAATTCCACACTAAGTAAAAGACATGCAGAGACAATGCAGCACTCTAAATCCAGCCATGTTCAGTAAAAACTACTCCGTTTATAGACTCACAGGTAGAACAATACCATACAATATATTGTAAACCTAGTCATGCCCAGTGAACCCTCACAGCCAGGATTAAAAGGTCTGATGGCATTCAGTAGCTCTCACAGCCAGGTACAAAATAGTGTCATTTCACAAGCGACAGAGGTGTGGGTTCTTTGTGGACTGCTCATGACCAATATACTCTCTGTGAGAGCATGCGTGAATACTTAAAATGCAAATAATACAGATGACAAAAAAAGCATTAAGTTGTGAGATGAGTATACTCACTAAAAGTGTGACAACAGAAGCTAGCTTTCTGAATTTCTCTTAGTATAACACTTAGTACAGCTGAGTCTGATTCAATAGATGCTCCTACATGTGAGGAGATGTGCACAGCCCATTGACCATCCCTGGATACATTGAGAAAGGACAGCTAGGGATAAAGATGGAGAGGTGACAAGTTACATATGGCTCTCTTCCACCATAAAACAACTTTGGGGTTGTCTCTTTCCACCTGGCTGGCACATCTCAACACTATATTTCTCTGGAAAAGACTGAGTTTTAGGTTGCATCCAGAACTTTCACATGTGTCTTTTGCAGTGATATGCAATGCTCTTGCAGGCATTGCTAACTCTGCCTCTCCCATTCCCTGTGCTAAGGGACAGTGCTCATGTGGTGACCTCTGTATATGGTCATCTCACTGCTTGTCTCAAAGCCTCCTGACAATGTCTACTGCAATTGGCAAGCTAATTCATTTCCTTACTTATTGATGAATTTGCTCATGCCTGTGCTCTGCATCATCTAATGTGAACATCTGAGTTTTCCACTGAGAAAAGCTTGCATTGCAGTAACATTCAAGCTCAGACTTCACAGCTAGCAGCAGTGTTTTACAGCCGCAACTGAACCTTGGGAGAGCTCTGCTCTCCCATCAGCCGTGAACTCCTGCACAAAGTAACCCATGTGAATATGGGAATTAGTCTGTCATGCAGAATAAGAAGGAAGAGATGAAGAACATCCAGGCTGCAAATCAGTTACAGATGACTTTTTTGTTGGGTTTTTGTTTGTTTCTTTCATGAATGAAATACAACTGCAGTAACATGCTGCCATAATTGCAGTTTTATGCAATGTACATAGAACACATCAAAGCCAGTGAATGTCAAAAACAAGGATTTCAACAGTTGCAGTTTTAATCTCAAGAGAGGTCGCCTGGCCCACAGAGAAAACATGAGATCCAGTACCTCCTGAGAGAGTAACACTGTTTATAACTTACTAGAGTAAAACTCTCCTGTTTGAGGAGGGTAAGAGGGGTCCAGCAATACTGCTTCTCTCCATTCTCATTCATTGCCTTCCCCAGGCACACACAGCTTTTGGGTTTTACAAAACCCCATGGTTCGGGTACTGATGCAAGCTTCTCCAGCCATGGGTCAGGTGTGAGGAGAGCACAGTTCACATGAAAGCCATGTCAAAAAGGGAGAAGGGTGGCTGAATTGGAACCGGGATGATATCTTGTGCAGTGGAGAACAGAACTCACCAACCCAAGGGGCTCATAAGGCATCCCAACGCTGCAGGCTTTGCTAAGTGCTTAGCCAGCCTCACACATGAGCTCCACAAAAAGCAGATTAAAGTAGCAGGGAGTGAAAACTGTCCTGCACAGACCATGTTACTTGCCCCACACCTGTAGCTTAGCCACTGATACTGCATTCTTAAAGGGATTCAAGCTGGTCAAACTTAAAATAAGCCTTCTCTAATCAATGAAATTAAAGACAAGGGTGAGTGCTTGTTTTCAGAAAAATTAGTACTGAAAATACTGTGAAGTCAACAACTTTGCAGTAGGTCAGTCTGTTCATAGCTACGTATTCTCATGCTCATAGATAATTAATGAGCACAATTACAATATCAGGGTTTGGATGGCAGTATAACAGCAAGAACACCAGTGCCAGTAAAATGCTTGTTGATGCCTAAGGAAACTGAATGCTCATTATTTTGAAGGACAGATAAGTGGGCTTGTCTCTTGTTGCTTGCCTCTCCTAGAAGATATCATGGACAGAGAAATCTCTGCTCTTTTTCTCCACTCACAGGTTGCAGAACAGTCAGAGCCGAGAAGATAGAAAGCTTGCAGTGGTGATTGGTTTAGCTCTTTATTCTCTCCAGGCTATAAAGTTTAAGAGAAGGAGCTGGAAGCATGGGCTTTTCCTACAGCACTGAAATGGCCCCTCTGTCTTGCATTTGTCCCTCATTTAGCTAGCCTGACTTTGGTATGGCTGCTGCTCTGGTCTCTGAAGAAAAATGAAGAGAAGCCAGCAAGTATCACCCAGAACTTTAAATTTAGTTCAGCAAAAGCTGATCTGAGTTTGCCTCAGGGCTTTTTCTTTATGCATCTTCCCTGCAGTCTACTTCTGTGTTGGAGTTTACCTCAGTGTTGCTTGAATATTCTATTGTTAAAACATTTGAAAAGAAAATAAAGTCACCTCTGAATGCTGCCCTTCAGTGCATTGCTGAGTAGTTAGGAGAGTTTTAATCTTTTCTGAAAAACGAAAAAAGCTTTATATTTCATTTAGAACAGCAGAGGTACTTCTTAGAAGTAATTAATTTGCTGAGTAGAAGGATTTTGCAAGAAATTTTCTTACAATGTACTAATTGTTTGTTTATCTTTTTTTTTTAACCCAAAAATTCCTCAGTGGAAGGCCTTTTTGCTTGGAAGGTCTCATTTTATCTCATGCAGTTTCCTGTTTGCTTTAGGCACATGCCTACAAGTATCTGCTAAAACAAAATAAAAAACCACAATCCTGGAGAAGTCTTTCTGATTCATATATCAGCATGTCTGTCCAAAAATAATCTGACTTGAACTACTGTGAGCAATGATGAACTAAAACATCAGAATGATCCCACAGGTACTATTTTTGGGGGGTCTTGGAGGAGTACTCAGTGGAAGTGCTTTGATTAGTTAGCATTGCAATAAACTTATTTCCTGTGTTCCCAGGTTCTACCTCCTGGGCATGTGCTGGTAACATTGAGCAATACTGGTGGGCACAGCCCTTCTCCTTGGTGTGGTACATTTTTTTTTTTAACATGGAGCAATACAAAAGCTGGGAGCAAGGATTTGACGAGGTGTCTTTTTTTTGATCCTCTCAGCCCTGTTTCACCCCTTCTAGTGAAGTTAGTCTGTCAATTTACTGCCTCCTTAGCCTCATAGGTGAGCTGCAGATGTGCAGCTGCAGAATGTAATGCAAGTTGAAATTGTGTTTGTGATTTGGTAGCAATCTTGGTCCTTTGGTTGCTCTTTCACCAGGCAGCAACTGATGTTGCACTAGTTTGGTTTTCTATTTCACAATCCTGCATCCATTATATTGTTTAAAGCAGGACACAATACAGCAGATGGCCTAGGCACACTAAGACCTTCTTCTGAGGACTGACAACTTTGCCAAAACTTCTTGTGGGTTTCCACAGAGTGTGGAGGTGTCTTTTATTTTCCTTTCAGAGGCCAGCTTTCAATGCAGCTGTAGCGATTGCAACTGTTTGTTTTTGCAACTGCTTGTGGGAGTTAGTGGTGTTACATATTCTTTGATGGCTGACTCCCTGCTTGTATGCTGTCCCCTCCCTTGGAGCAGACATCCCAGCCCTGCACCTAGAGCCTGTTTGCACGGAGAGGTCAGGGCACCGTGCTCCACAGACAGGCCTGGTGACGGCCCAGCATCAGTCAGAGGGGATTAGACAGCTATCGGGGCCATCAGATGAGACAGAACCTATCAGGCTTGATTTCTGGATGCTTCTTCACTGAAGTCTCAGGCATTCCAAGTGTGAAGCAAATGCTTTCACAAGTATTTTCTGTCTCTGGCAGCTGTTGGTGTGATCTGCATTGTACATCATTGTCTGCCACATCTGATGGAACCATTATTAGTGTTTGTTTTTTAAAGTAGAGTTCTACCCTACTGTACATAATGGTGAGGCATTTTTACCAGATCACCTTGGTCCACATTTTAAAGAATAGCTTAAACTGTCTTTTCTGTTTAGAAAAATTCTATATTGTTTAATTTTCAGCTGGCAAGGATTTTACCTTGGATAGCATATCTTATCGCTTGAGGACTGAAGTCCATGGCAAGCAGAGAGGGCTAAAAGGGAAGAGTTTTCAAGTTCTTGCCCAGCAGAAACATCATATTCACTGGCAGGTCCATAGGGAGCCCCTGTGTGAGTACAGCCATGAGCTCTGCCCTGGCAGCAGCTTCTCTTCTCTGTGTCACTGTGAGAAACAAGTGCCATTGCCCTTAGGCTGAAGACAGGTGACAGAAGGGAATGATTACTCTGCCTTTGACAGTCTCATTAGAGAGACCAAGAGTTCAGTGGGAACTCATGCTCATGCCCAGCAGCAGAAACCCTGGGACAAAGCCAAGCAGCAGGCAAGGCATGCTACAGAGAAAACATTAATGTTAACACCTCTGCTTTCCTTGCATAGTAGATAGGGACTGGCTCTAAATGGCCTTTGTCTGGCACTTCTCATGAACACCCCTGAAAGAAATGAAGGTGGCTGACAGTCAGCCCATTTTTGGCACAGACAGTTATTTCAGTTTTCTGCTGCTATTCAGTTGCTCTTTCTTGAGAGGTTGGGAGTGAGGGAACTGAAAATTAAGAGACTTAGCGCCTTTTTTTTAACTTCATCATTGTTGTCCTTTGTTATATATAGCCAAAACCTACAGTCTTTTAAAGGGACACTGGAGCAAACTGTCTGCCAGAGGTTAAAGGAGTCACATCCTCCGAAATATGCAGATTGAGTAACCTTCAAAATAACATGATAGTGTGCTTTTTTATGGTTTCAAAAGCTATTTATATGTCAGTCTTTGAGCCAAGTGATCAACGATGGAGTGCTAACATAGTCCAAGCACTATTCTTGGGTGCTTTTAGGTGCAATACTTTTCTTAGCAGAGGTTAAATTTAGAACAGGAAAGCAGACTGCCAAAGGTAGAAGACTGTTCCTGTAAGCCAGTGGAAACACAAGGATCTGTTCTGTATGCTGAATCAGGCTCACATTTCCAATAAATGCAGGGATTTGGGGGAAGCTTAGTCATTGGGAGAAGGGAGAAGTCATAGGGAGAAGACATATTACTAGTCTAACCCAGGAGCAGTTTTAATGACTAATCCTCTAAGTGGATGAGACTGGGATGCCCTCATTTGTAGTCATGAAGGTGTAGCTACATTTCCAGAGTCTTACACCAGTGTGTACTGCTGAGAGAAAGAACTAGCTAAAGATGCACCTTTTTCCTCCCAAATAATGCATGATTTGCCAATGTGATTATTGATGATATGACCTGAAAGAGAGGCTAGATTTTATTAGAGCTCTCTTCTGTGTTTGCCTGAAAACTTTAAATCAATCTAGATTCTGCTATGGTAAATTAAAAAAAAAAAAAAAAGAAATTACAGAGAAGCTACCTCTGGAATCCATCAGCAGCCGTGAAACATTTCCAGTCCTGTTCACTGAATGCCTTATTTGAAGTATGGGAAATACTCTTCTTACCACACTGAAATTATATGCAGCAAAACCGCAAGCATCCTAACGGGGAATCCAGAGGAATCTGTGAGAGCCAAAAGGTAGCTGCATCCTTTTAAACAATGTCTCATCTTTACAGTGTCGAAATGCAGAACAAAACCCGTATTTTCTGCCCTAGATACCAGCCTCATCTAGATAATTTTTAACAGGTACATTATAGTATTAAGTGCAATAACCTAAAATTTACCCTTTTGATATTCTGTAAGTATATACTTACCACAATCAAAACCTGGGTGGTTCTTCTCTCAGTGCTTCTTCTGTGATGTGCAATGCCACATCTGTCTGCTCCCCTCTGTTTTAGCACTGCCCCCCTGATGATCTGATAGCCTGAGTAATGTCTAAATGACCTTAACTCTGCTTGGGTGGTGAGGTGTGCAGGCAACTCAGTATAGTGCCATTCATGTCCAGTCTGTCCAAGGCTGCTTCTGCTTTAAGGCAATAGTTTGATTTGTTATATTCAGGTGAGGAAAATATAGAAAGGCTTTTCTAATTTGTCTATACTAACTTGTCCTAAGACAGGCAGATTTTTCCAAGCAGATTTCTCCTAGAGTGGTGTTCCCTCATCCTTAGGGGCTTACTCTCTTGCCCAGTTCACTTTGGAGCTTGTGCTCTTTGTTTTCTCAGAGAGGCACAGCTGTCAGCATGGATTCTGCTTTTTGAAATGGTTTTGTGTGACCAATCTTAATGCAGTTCCCTCAAAGGATGTCTACCACAGCTTATCCAGATAGATATAATCAGATAAATGTTAGTATGGCTATATAAATTAAAAGCACACACAGTTTTCTTGAAGTTGAGGTAGAGCTGGTAACATTTGAGCACTTTCTCCTGCTCAGTCTGGTATTAGCATGAGAGAAACATCTTTTATTCCTATTAAGGAAACTGACAGAGGTTAATATTTTTCTTCTAATATTATTAGTTTAATCTTATGTAAGAATCAAGGCAGTGCTTTACATATGAAATTGCATCCACCCAGGCTTCATTTGGATGAATCTTGTGTTGCAACTGGAGCTTATCCAAATATAATACCAGTAACACTTAATGTCCTTAACAACAAAGGAAAATACAATTAAACAATCTCACGTACCAAAGTTGTTTGATATCTGATAAACATGCTGTTTATAATACATAACATAATGTTTAAAGCATTCTGACCATGTCTGGGAAAGTAGCAGAGTACCACAGAAGGTTTATGGATTTCTGTAGGAAAAGTGGGCAGAACAGGGCATTTTCAACATGGCCATGAATTATTTTTCTGTGATTGGAAACTGCAGCTACTAGAAATGCAGCAAAACACTCAAGCATACTAAAGCAGGCAGAGGAGAGTCCAGCCTGCAAGCCCTGTTTGTACAGTGTCAGCTGTCCTGCTCCTGCCTCACATGACCTCTTGCAGTGAGCCTTCCCTTCTGCAGAAGCATGTTCACGTTTCAGGAGATCTGGTGACCTCCAGCTGCCCTACATTGAGGACCTGAAAGCCCCACCCAGATCCTTCAGACAGGGTCCTCTTGCTGTTCCGGGAGAGGTCTGTCCCTCACCTGAAGTCTCAAGTCATTCCTAGGAGCAATCAGGATCCCTAAAAGGAATCTGAGCAGAGTTTGGACTAGGGGGTGAAAAGAGGTTGCCAGATGTGAGCTAAAGGTTGCTTCTTGGACCCATTGTAGTAGGTTCAGAGGACAGATGATCAGAGGGCTGGAGCAGAGGCTGAGAGCATTGGGCTTCTTCAGCCTGAAAAAGCAAAGGCTCTGGGAAGGACTTACAGCAGCTCTCAGTACCAGAAAGGGGCCTTCAAGAACACTGAAGAGGGACGTTTTACAAGGGCATGGAGTGATAGAACAA
>VYXF01004794.1:0-17883 GCA_013397295.1 Polioptila caerulea | reverse complement strand
CTGGGGGATCCCTGCAGGCTCTGGGGGATCCCTGCAGGCTCTGCAGGGCCGTTCCCAGAGCAGGAACCTGCAGGACAGGTGTTCATCTGCACCTTGGTGTGAGATGCCATCATTTACAGGGCCTGCCCTCGGTGCTGCTGCTCCCCACCCTGGTTTGCACAGCCAGAAATGTTTATAGCACTGGTTTCAGCTTTGCAGAGTTCTTTGGTCCTTCCCAAGCTCAGTACTGACTCCAGAACTCACAGACAGGAGGAGCTTGTCCCCATCTTCTCTCACATTTTTAATTTCTGTGATTCACACTGAATTTTATTCATAGTTTCACTCATGCCAATGCAATTTGTCTGTGTTGCTTCAAGGAGAAGTTTGAGAGGGAAATAAAGTGAGGGACATGTCGTTTTAACAATTATGGAAAAATAAGATCCTTTACAAAGAAAAGAGAAGATCAGGCAGGGTTTCAGCTCCTGTGATTTGATGAGCTCCAGTGGGAATTGAGAGTATTTGGGTCTGGCCAAGTTCCTGAGAGGCACTGGAATGACTCTGCTCACTGAACAAGCTCTGAGTTGTGCCACGTACATTTAACAGGAGTTGGTGCACAGCTGCTGTGCAGAACAGACAGCTGAGGGAAAGAGATAATTAATATTTTTGGATGAAGCCTATTTTGTGCCATTCAAGACGTGTCAGTTTATCCACCTACCAGGAACTTTTTGGAAATCAAACATCCTTTGTCTGCAAGTAATTCCATTAAATCGGTATCAGTTGTAATTTAGAATGTAAATGTTTCTGAAGGGAAGACATCACAGAAAACAGAGCAAGTTTCACAACCATAATGCCTTAGAAATAAGCACACTTTTAACTCCTGTGCCTTCCCCCAGCCAGGCTCTGTTTGGAACTCTCAAACTGTTTCCTCACATGAAAACCTGTGAACTGCAGATTGCTGCTGGAGGAGGGAGGACTGCTAGCCAGGAAAAGTGAGAAATGGTGCTCAATTATGTAGGGAATAAAAAATTAAACATTGTAAAACATCGCTTGGTGTTTCAGGCATGTGTTAGAGAAAAATGGGCTTTTGTGTGGGAATCTCCAAGTGAAAATGTGTCAGAGCAGGGCTGTACCTTTTAGCAGGATCTTTGCACACAGCATAGACCCAGAGAACACACTTAGAAGTGTCACTTGGTGATTTCCAAAGCATATAAAAAATGTACCAAACAAAAGAGAAATTAATTTCCTGAATGCTAAAGTGAGTGGGACTGGGAAATACTTGGTCCAATATTCAGGTGTGTATAAATATCCCAGTGTAAACCCAGTATAATGTATTTCTAAAAATGCTCTTTCATTTACTGAGTGGCCAAAGTTCTGCCTGATGCTTCCTGCCTGGAAAAACACCCAAAATCCAGGCTCTTAACAGCTCAACTCCATTTTAGAAATATCATTTTTCCCAAGCCATGGCATTGGCTTCCATGATAGTTTCAGCAGAAGGGAGAAATACGGCAAGGCAAATTCTAGATCCAAGCAGTAATTTCTGTTTGTTCAGACTCTTCCTTGGGAATTTATCTCCTCTATTAAGAACTGTGATAGAGAGAAAATGTAGCCTTGAGATTTAGCATTTCCAGTGTTGTCTTTGATTCCCAGACAGCAGGAGCTAGGTTAGTTTTTATTTCTCATTCAGAAAGTATTTGTTTATGAAATGGCAGAATAATGTGAATAAACATTTGCCAGGAGGAGAAGAGATATGGATAATGTGTCTCCTCTGTCTTGGCTTCATTCAGGGACATCTGTGACTTCATAGACAGATCAGTCTTCCAAAAAAAATCCCCTGCAATAACTTTGCAGCACTCTCTAATCATGTTCCTTGGTAACAGCATATGTGTGAAAATCACAGTCTGCTTTTTTTGGTTTTAAAGATGAAAAGCCATTTAGAAAATATGGAAATAACTGTAAATTTCAGTACTTAAATACTACCCAATAACTCAGCTTCTACACACATGTATTTCCATATATGCATAATTTGGAGCTTGTGATTAATGATATCCAACTCAATGGAATCTTTAGGGGATCAAGGCCTCTTGAAATCTGGGAATTGGAATTCCTCTGGGCATATTTGCTTATTTTTCCTTCTAAAGATGTATGCAAATTTTTTTACGTGCTCCTGAGCAGAATAAAAATCTGTATTAAAAATATAATTTTGAAGTAGTGGAGGTAATGCACAATTTGTGAGCCCTGGAACACTTGAGGGAGTCCCTCTCTATTTACTGCAGCAACAGCTGCCATTCCCCAGGGAGATGTGGAGTGTGGAAAGCGTGGAGGAGAAATCATCCCTAGTATGTTTAAAAAAAAACCCACTTTTGATTGGAATTCCTGTCTGAGTTTCTTGATTCCTGACGTCCTATGAGAGTTATTTTGAAATTAATTGTAACATGCAAACATATTGCTTGTGCATGATAGTGATTTATGGTAATTGGAATGCTGATGGGGAAAAAGCCTTTTAGCCTGTTTAATGAGCACCTGTGAAATGATGGAATGCATGCACGAGCATCCCAAGTGTTTGCCCAGGAGATTTCCCCTCCACAGCTGGGGGATTTGGGCATCATTATTTAGATATAAATTGAGAATCTCTTGCAAGAGGAAGGCAGGCTCTTGGAGCCAGTTCATGGGGCAACTGGTGCTGCTAATTGCTCTGCAGCGTGAATAAGGAGCTTCAAATTGGCTGGATTTCATCATTTATTAGTGTTTATCAGAATTTACTGGTCTCGTTTTGAATGGTGGAATTAAAAGGAGTTTCTTTCTAGGCTAAGGAAGAAATGCAGCTCCATATGTTGTGCCAGTGGAGCTCTCTGGTGTAGTGCTCATCCATCCCTTCCAAGGCCTCCAGACATTTTACAGCACTTTTAGCACCAATTTCTGCAGTAATGCTGAACTTCTGCAGCACAGAAAATTGCATTTCTTGGGAGGCTATGAAATAATCAGGAAATGAGAGCCAAGATTATCCAGGAAGTCAATGAGTGAGCAGGATGTTAATGCCAGAACAATTAATACACAGTGAGAAATAAATCAACTGCAACAATATGGAATAAGCAGAGAGGGTTCTGTGGTGTTGCTGTGATCTGACACTGCAAACACCCCACTCAGCAGGCACAGAGTTTGTCCTGTAGGATTTTTGGCTGCTGTTGTTGGGAACATTGGAGCTGGTGCTGGTTTTGGGGAGAGGAGTAAAGCTGTCTGTAACCAACCTTCACTTGGCAGTCTTTGCATCCGTGTTTTCATGTGGGGAACCACTGGATGTAAAGATGGATGGCTAAGCTGACACTGTGAGGGGTTCGTTGTTGCATTTGTTGTTTTTTCTTTTTGCAACAGAGAGTTTGAAAGCAGGCTGGGAAGGTATTTGTGTCATTACTTCTGTGTAGCTTTTTTGCATAGAGTTCCATCATCCTTTGCCTGGTTTCTGTACAGGTGAGCTGAGACAGGAGCAGTTCAGCCCACGATCAAACACAGAGGGAGCACAGCCCAGCTCTGGGGCTTTCCTGGGGCAGTCATTTTTGATGTTCTGTGTTTTTGGAAGCGTTGGCTGGCTGGACACATTGGAGCTCTCTTCACTTGGTGTCCTTCCTCCAGACAAGGCTGGGAGAATCTCTGAGGGCTGGCTCTGCCACACTCCCTGAAGGAAGGTCTCAGCTCACAAAGCTCATGGGAAGGGTCCTGGCCATTCTGAATTTCTCCTGATTTTTGGGAGTTCTCTTGGTCAGGCCATGGAGTGTGACATTCCTTGGAAGTGTGCCTGAGGGGAACAAATACCTGCCAGGAAAAACCCAGCCTTGGAAACAGCTCCTGGCTGCTTGGGCAAAGGTGGCATAAAGTTGCAAGTCAGAGCAAATTTAAGGAAAAACCTTTTGATTAAGTTTCCTTCATATACTGGTGTGCCTACATAAATGAACAGTGACTTCTTTAAAAGCATTTATGTGTGATTTAATAACATTAGTATTATGACTGTTATTATTATATTTAATTGCATTAAGAGTGACTTCTTAATTATTTTTCTATTTGTTCCAACAATGAAGGAATCATCTGCATGCTGCAGGTCACATCTGTGTTCTTAAAGATGCCTTCATGTATGAAAGTCCCACTGAAATAGCAAACCTGACCTCCACAGACAAGTTTGATGCAGCCCTGGCCATTCATCTCTACAAAGGAGGCAGACTGCTGCAAGGTAATCCCCTTTAACTTGGCAATAAAAATACCTCTGAAAAGGCTCCTGCAAGGGAGGAGAATGAATCCTAAAGGTTAAAAATGGCTCTAAATGTATAAACCCACACAGAATACCCTGATTCTGTTTACCCACTTCAGCAAACGTTCAGAAATGCCAAAAATCTCTCTCGGTGGGAGGTGGGATACAGAGAGAAGGAAATAAATGTACTTTTAAAGCACATAGTGCTTTTGATAATTAAGTGCTTTAACTCCATGGAGATAAGAGCATTACATTCTCATGAGGATCCTTTCAGCAAATGTGTTCTTGCAGAGGACAATGGCTTGGCTGAGTACAGCTGGGGTCAAAGGGAAGAAAGCAGGGAGGCCAATTTGATTTTTCTGCTCAGAAATGAGTCCGGGTTTTTCACCACGAAATAACATTCCTGTCAGCTAAACTATAGCAGACAGGATGTTATCAGACAAATAATAAAATTTTCTATTCTCTCTAGGCACGTAGAACAAAATTTTAGCCTGCCATTAATGATACACTAGAAGCACTGGCTCTCAAAATTACAGACAGTGTCACCCAGTGAAATTGCAAGTGTGCATCCTTTTCTGAGCCCACCTTTGTGCCACAGAAATCTGTTCACTGCAACAAAGGCACAGAATTTCCTACTTGATCCCATCCCAGGGGCAGCTCTGTTGTGTCACTTTGTAGCCTTCAGGAGTGCCCCCTCCCCAGCTGGTTCTGGGGGTCTGCACAAAGCCTGAATTGTTGTGTCTGCCGTGCTCCAGAGGGGCTCTGATTTCAGCAGGGACCTACAGTACAAACCCAAATAAGTCTGTAAAATGAGCTCTGCTAACGTGTGAATCAAGGCTTGCTGCAACACAGAGGTGATTGGTTTTCCTGGCAAGGCCTTGAATTGTTTTGGAAGAGGCTGATGGAAAGGCTGAGGGGCATCTTTTTTGGGATTTTTGCTAAGGAACAAAAGATAAGGTTGAATTGGAAAATTTTATTGGAGTTTAACTTGCTTGGCAATGCCCAAATGGTGTTGCTATTAACTTTTCAAAATCCCAAGTGACCTGAAAAGCCTGGTACTTTACAAAAGCTCAGGAATTTAAATAAATCAGTTACACTGTTCTAAAAAGTATCTGCAGTAACTGAAAGGAAAATAAACCAAAACTCTCTGCAAGGCAAGACAGCAATATTAGGATTTCTGAGATGATCACAAAGTGTAAAAGTTATTGCAGATTTCTGGGAGGAAAAAAGTTCTTCAGAGGACGTTCCTGCTCCTGGGACATTGAGAAATTTGGTGTTTACACTCCTGCTGCCATTGCTGCCATGCTATTGATCTGTTAAGCCTCATCCTGGAAATTCTGTGTACCTGATCAACACATGTAGCAGCTGCCATCATGATGATTGTCTTTTTTAGTTTATGAAAGAGGTGATAGATATTTTATGTGGTATTACAGACAGTCTGACTGTTGAAGATGAGAGGCAGTGGTGCTTTGACAATGCCCATTAACTCCCTTCTCCTGCAAACATTAGAGTGTAATACCAACAAATGCCAAGGAATGTCTCCAAGTAGCCAGGATGGTAATTAGCCTTTCATTCTTTTTGCTTGCTCTCTCATTTAATGAGGAAATTAGCAATGCTAATAAATCCTGATCTTACAGCTCACTTAACTTTCAAGTACAAATGTGAAATCCATGGTAGCTTTTCTGTCTTTATCAACGTGCTTTGTTTCCCCCTTGGTTTGCTGTCCTGTGGAAGTGCACAGTTATTGTGTAGGTGTGTTGGGTTACAATTGTGTAGGTGTGTAGGGTTACAATAAAATACAAATTTAAGTGCCTCCAGGTTTCCTTTTTGAAGATTTTTGCTCAGATAAGTGATTCAGTGTTACCAGTGTACTCTTTCACTCCTGGTTGTTACATGGACTTGTTGGCCAACTTCTCATTGCAGTCATTGCTTTGCAGGGAGCAGAATTCCTTTTGGAATCATCTTTGGTGGGACAGATGTGAATGAAGATATCAAATGTAAAGAGAAATGCCAAGTGATGGGAGCAGTGCTGGAGGAAGCCAGGTAAGGGCAGGGGGGAAAGATTTCTGAGAGGAAATTTTGTATGGCAGATCTTATAGGGAGTTTTCCACACACACTTGGAATCTCTGGAAGATGTGTAGGCCAGCAGACAAAGGCTGCACTTCTTAGAATCCTGGTGATCTTTACATCAAATTTGTGATTCAGAGATGGCAGTGGAACAGTTCCACCAGAAAACACACTCTGTGTGCAGTCTTTTAGTTTTAATTCCTTTCAGCTTATTGACAGAATGCCTGGTTGAGAAGTGGATCCCTTAAGTACAAGCAGATTTTTTTTCTTTTATTTTTTCTCCTGCTAATGTGATCCTTTCCCTGGTCCATGAGCAAAGAAGCAGAGACTGAAAAAAAAAATCTTTAGCCAAATTCTCTCAGTTTTTAGGTGAAATGACAAGGGAGTTTTTTCAGGGGGTTTCAAAATCTGGGAAGTTCCAGTGACATGCCAGTGTAGTCATCAAACATAAATCAAGAGCTGATCATAAACCACAGGAAATGACTGAAAACCAAAGACTTCTGAGCATTTTTCATCGTTTCAGCATCCCCAGAGATGAAGTTTTCTCCTGACTGATCCAAAGTTTGTTGACTTCAGCAGTGTTTGATCATGGCCGTGGTGGGGCAGGAAAACTTTTCCTGCTGCCAACAGCAGCTCGGGGCAGGCTGGATTTGGGGGCAGGATGGATTGTGGGGGCAGGATGGATTGTGGGGCCGGCAGGATGGATTTTGGGGACAGGCAGGATGGATTTTGGGGCAGGGTGGATTTGGGGCAGGATGGATTTGGGGCAGGATGGATTTGGGGCAGGATGGATTTGGGGCAGGATGGATTTGGGGCAGGATGGATTTGGGGCAGGATGGATTTGGGGCAGGATGGATTTGGGGCAGGATGGATTTGGGGCAGGATGGATTTGGGGCAGGATGGATTTGGGGCAGGATGGATTTGGGGCAGGCAGGATCTGCAGCAGGCTCCTGTCTCCTGGTTTATCCTCGCTGGTGCCACTCTATCCCCCAGCTATTACTGACTCACTTAGCCCTGGCAAAGATGTGCTGCTCTGCCTGTGAGCCCCTATAAATGTGGGAAGTAAACAGCTTTTAAAGGCAGCCCTTAATCACTCTCATTGACAAATCATTAGGGCTTGTTCTCCTGTCTCAGTGTGACTGCGAGCTGAAAGCAACCTAAAGTCCCACTCAGGAGAAAATTTATGGTCTTGTTTGCTTTTGTTACCAAATAATCAGAGGTTGTTCTTTAAACAGGTCTGGGGGAGAAGAAAGAGATGTCTAATGTGTCAGATAAATTTCAGCACTGTGCACAATGAGAAATACATAAAACCAATGTCTGAGTGTGTCCATTTGATCCATCTCTGTTTAAAATATTGTCTGTCACAAATAGAGCTAATACAAAAAACTCTGCTTTACTGAATGCTTTTTAATGGCATTGAGTTGGGAACCTGAAGAATACCTTAATAGCTTGAATTATCTATGAGATTTCAAAATGTATTACTGCATCCTCATGCAGTTTGCAATATTTTCTCTGCTACAGGAAAAAGATCTCTGTTTTCTAGAAGTTATTCTGAATGTGCCTCTTCTCCAGTAGCATCCCTGGTGTTATTCATTGCATAGTTATTAAAAGAAACATTGATTTTTATTTTTTTTTCTTTATTGATTGCAGGGTTCTAAGCAGAAAGCATCATGAATTGTGGATTACTTGTCCAGTACAATATCCCACCACATTCCATAAAACAAACTATTGAACACTGTCTAGCCTTATGAGTGTTTCATTTTTAATCAGATTCCTCTGAATGGTGCTTGTACTCCTCCAGGGTGCTTTTTTTCCCCTATTGAACAGTATTTTGTGGACTTAAAAGCAACATCTTTTTATGCTTGTTAATGTGATGTATTGAAAGGATAATTGCAAAATCTGGGAAGGGAGCATGTGTAACTTGACAAAACAAGCATTTGCAAAGGCTTTAATAACCTTAAAGCTGCCAAGTTGTGTGTGTGAAATTCCATCAAGCAGATCCTACAAACCCACTGTGGGGGAATGAGTTTTGTTCCAACCAATAAAAGGAGGAGTCACAATTCAGCATTCATGGGGGTTCTGATGAGTGATTGTGATTCCATGCCCTCAAATGAGGACATCCCATGTCCAGTGGAGAAGCTCTGTCCTGGTTGTGACTGTTGTGCTTTATCTCCAGCCTTTAAGGTGTCAGAGGGTTGGCCCAGGACAGAAACATCTCAGGAATTACATGGCAAAGCAGCACTGAATCACCAGTGCCATGTGTGAGGGCCTCTCTTTTATATGCAGTGTCTCTACAAGGAATTAAAAAAGGTGTTTTGCTAAGCAGAAGTGTCTCTTGTGAAGGAGCCATTCAAACATTCTTTTCCACAGGACTGAGGGTCTTCAGAAGTGGCCCCATTTGAGGGTCCAGTTGACACTGAAGTTCCACTTAAGGCATCCAAAGCATGTTTGTGTTCCACTACGGCTCAAAAGCTGCATTAAAATCCAGCTCAATGTTCTTGAGCTGCCCTCTGAGCAGGGGCTCTTGACTAACTCTGCATAAAAACCACCAAGGTCCCAGATGGAATGCCTTGTTTATCAATAATCAGCCTTTTGTTGGCTGTGCTGGGACACCCAGCAATGGAAACTGCTCCTCCCAGTGCTGCTCTGAGGTGGCTCTGCCCAGGGACAGCCCACGGCACCCATGTCTCAGGGACACCCGTGTCTGGTGCTCGTTGGCAGCTGGGGGAAGGTTTCAAATCCTCATTTGGGTTGGGCTCAGCTGCAGGCAGAGCTCAGGCTGGCAGGAGGTGCAGTTCACTCCCTCTGCTCGGGGTCAGGCAGGGCAGGAATCCCATCCTGCTGCAGCTCTGTGCACTGGTCTGGGTAAACTGGCAGCTGTCCCCATTCTTTGGGGTCTCTTACTTTGGCAAATCCTCCTTTCACCTTCCCAGGAGCTCCGAGTTGTAAACCCTGAGGAGCTGCTGTTGGTTTAACCACGATTCCTGGGAAACAAGAGCAAAGCCTGCTTTGTGTCTTTCATCTGGGATCAGGTTTATAAGCCTCTGATCTCAGTTCTTATCAAGGTTTTTTCTGAAGTACTTTTTTTTTAATGTTGAAACACTTTAAGCAGATGATCCCAACTATTTTTGTCCATTTACCCAGGTTTGCAGTGGCTTTCACAGAGGAGATGAAGGAGCTGGCAGCAGCACAGTGGGTATGTCTGTGTGGGGCTGGTAATGCAGATGTGCATCCTCCTAAAATGCTTCCTAAATGGTGCCAGAGAATTGCAATAATCTTCCCTGCCCCCAGTCCTGCTTTTCCTTTCATGCTGATGTACTTCCCCAGGTCAAAGAGATCTGGCATTTAAAGCAGTTTAGTTGTAGAAGGGAGGGTAGAACAGTTTAGGAAGTGTTCCTCTGTAACATTTAAAATCAAGCATTTGTTGTTACCTGGTCTCTCCTGATGCCAAATTGTTTATTTTTGCATCATTTACCAAACTTCATGTTGACAAAATTCCTCCAGACAGCATTAGTCATAATAAAGAATTTGGAAGTATAATTTGAAAATCCTTGTTTAGTCAACTCTGGAAATAGAATGAACTTCTGAAGGTGGAGAGGGAGATGAGGTTTGCTGTGCTGAGCAGGAACCCTTTGGGTGAAAGCAGCAAGGCAGGACCTCCCCTTGCAGGGAGGTGTTGGCTCCACTGGACAATGAACAATGAATTAATGAACAATTAATGCCAGGAGTTGAAACCAAGTGCTTGGGACCTCTTCAGTTCTAATTTGCATCACAGTGTGATCATTAATGCACTCTTGCCTAAAAAATAATCACTGAGAGTGGGTATACAATACCCTATTTCAGCATTAATTGATTTTAAAAATCTATTTGCATTAAAAGGATACATGGGCAGACATAGGATTTGGTGTTTTATTTTATAAATGTAATTTGATGTTAATAGTTACTACAATGAACTTCATGATGGGTAAAAGTGGAAGGGCCCAGCTTCTGTCAGAGATATTAAAGCAAGAAAAGGACAAAAGCAACAGAGTGGAAGGAGAAGAAACAAAATTGAGCTTTGAAATCATTTCAAAATCAGCACCTCAAAAGACTTGGATTTTACCTAAACACTTTTGTACTGGGGCCTGTGAGACCAGTTCAGTGTTTGGGAGGTCAGGGACAGGGAATTGGAGGCAAATCTCAAATCCCACCTGTGCCTTAAATGCTGAGGGTGGGAGCTCCTGTTCTGCTGGGCCTTGGTGGAAGGGCTGAGAGCAAATGGCCCAAATGTGACACAAACACATCCTGCAGCTTGTGGGGTGTCTGAGTGTTACACATGAACTGCCTTACTCCTGTCCCCTGGGCTTTGGCAGTGAGGATGGTGAAGGGTGGAAATTACAAACAGGACAATTGCTCTGTGCCCCAAGGCTGTCTCTCCCAACGAGCTCTGTTCTGTTCCATGGGATAAATTGCCCTTGGTGATGAAGTCATGCAGCCCTTGTGACAATCTCTATTCCAAGGGAGCTGGAGAAGGTCTTGTGCTTGTGGTCAGTGTTGGATTTCAGTAGCCTCAAACTGGGGCAGAAGAATTACCTAAGCCAGTTTCATTAGCATTCCATTTCATTTTCCATTCTCCTCAAGCCCATTTAAAATAAAGACCAGAAGAGAACATGGATCTTTAGTGTGAGAACATCTCCCTGCCCTGCCCCAGAGTATTCCTGCTATTTCCTCCTTGATGATCCAAGCCCTGCCAGGATTGGATTTGCTCACCCTGAGCCCTTTGGGGTCCAGCAGGGCATGGAGGAAGATGCTTCACTTGGAACTTCTCTTGGGAATTTGGTGTTTTAGAGAGCTGAGGGCCTGTCTGAGCCAGCAGAGGGGCTGGGGGCTGCTGCCCCTCTGCTTTTCCCTCCCCCTGCATTCCCGTGTTCCTGCTTTGCTCTCTCACAGCTCTCCCACTTCTGCAAAGTTAAATTCTGGGGCTGGCCCCCTCTGTGCAAGGGTTTGTGTCACTGGGAGATGCTGGATATATAATATAATATAATAATATTATATATCATTCAAAACAGAGCCAGAGAAGGTCCAGTGTGAAGTGATAAAATAATGTAACCGTGCATTAAAGTATTTTTATTCTTTTTAAATCCTTTGAACACAAAGCTCCAAAAGGTAAAGTTCATGGAATGGCCTCAGGCTTCCACTGTAGCAGAGTTGTTTCCACCCCACTTCATTCCCACGTGGATTTGCTGCCTTTTGGTGTCATTTTGGTGACATTGTTCTCTCTGATTCCCAGAAACCACCTCCTCCCCATCTGTCAGATGCCTTTTTCAGTGACCTCTTCCCTTTCCCTTTCTTTTCCTGGCTCATTTTTAGTAACTGCAGCGCCTGGGCAGGGGACTGAGGGGCAGCCACAAGGGAGCAAGAGGGAAAACCAAAATCTCTGCAACTTAAACAAAAAATCACTTCTGTGCCTTCCTGTTTTTTGAGCTGACTGGTTCAAGAATTGGCTGCTTAGAAGTTTGTTTCTGAATTGATTTTCTTTTCATTAAAAAAAAAAAAAAAAAGTATTCCACAAATCCACAGTTGGAGTTATAGAAAGATATTGAAATAGGAAATTGCTTCTTTAATCACCTAAATTAAATAACTAGCAGAGCAGCACTTCAGGAGTGATTTTGGAAGTGTAGTAATTACTTCTTTTACTACAGCTATTTTAAAGTAATTTATTTTGCAATTTTTATTTGTGAATGTTCTGCCATAACTACCAGGCACCAGTTTTCCTGCCTAGGCAAGTCTATATATTTGACAGCAGTTTCTGAAACTGAAATGTTTATAAATTATATTATGGATAAATGTAAACTGGATTTTCAAAATCAGTTTTTCAAGACCAACAGCTTTTTGGGAAGTGGACCTGATTTTCAGCTAGATAATTGAAATTTGTTTTATTCCAGGAAAGCAGGGTAATGATCCAAAGAAAGGACAGAGAGGCAAACTAAAAAAAAATATATTTACAATATAAATATAATAAAATAGAAAAAATATTATATATAATTACAATACAGACTTGGTAATTGTGTTTATTGCAAAATTGATTCATTGATACCATTAATGGATATAGGAAATGTAAATTACATTGTTGGCTTTTGGTGTTACCTAATGCATCCAATAGTTAGTTCTGATTATTAATAGCCAAAAGGAAATCCCACTGCCATGCATTTTGTCACTCTTTATTGTGGGGGTTGTTTTGAAGCTTCAGCTGATATTTTTATGTCGAACTCTGAAAGTTCTTTTTCTTCTCCTTCTCTTTAAAGCCAGCTGCAAGGAAGAAAATCCATGTCCAGAGTCAAGGTGAGAGCTTTGCAATGCTGATTAAGACATTCTGGTTCTTTGATTCCTGTGTTTGGTGCCTGTTGGTGTTTCTGCTCCCTGGCCCAGTGATATTTGGCTGGGCTGGCCTTTGCAGCCCTGCTCCACTGCACTTGGGCTTTTTGCCACTGCCATTCACCCTGGCAGTGTTTCAGTCTCTCAGCCAAAATTTTCCACTCTTTTGGTGCTTCTGTGGAAGTTTTCCCAGCTGCCTTCCAGCAGGAATCTGAAAGGTCAGGTAACACTGAGGATTTCTCCAAAGGCTGCCCAAGTTTTGAGGGTGAATAATTCTTTCCTGAAAGCCCAAATTGCTTTGAATGCTCTGAGCTGAATTCCCAGCCCAGTGAGAGCCAAGGAACCTCTCTCAGTGAGGAGTGCAGGGAGCACAGCTCAGTGTTTCAGGTGTGATGACTTCATTTCCTAATGGTATTTATTTAAAAACATCTCTGTGGCTTCCAAAACTCCTTCCATTTTGGGTATTTCAAAGAAAATAACATTTTTTTCCAGGCTGTGCTGTTGAAATAACTCATTGTGAAGTTNCAAAACTCCTTCCATTTTGGGTATTTCAAAGAAAATAACATTCTTTTCCAGGCTGAAAATAACTCATTGATCTGTTGAAATAACTCATTGTCAAGTCTGTTTAGCCCATACTTAGTTTAGATTTAAGTCTCTTGTGAGGTAATAGTTAAATAAGAGATTAAATCAATTAATAAAATAGTTTACTCATTAAAATAATTAATCTTTAACATAAGGAAAAACAAATAAATTAATATTCAGGATAGATTAATATTTAACTTATATATAAATTTAATTTGCTTCCTTTTATGTTGAGGGCTCTGGGTCCCAGGTGCCCTGGATCTGGTTTGCTCCCTCAGCTGATGTTTTCTCCTGTGTGCTTTCAGAAGGCCAAATTTAGCAGGGTTAGCAGGAGAAGTTCAAACACTGAGTGATGGCTCAGAATTTTCCATTCAATTCCAGCCTGCAGTCTGGGGAGGGTTGCACAGGTGAGGGAATTCAGAGGGAATTCAGGGGGTTTGGCAGAAATATTGCTCTTGTAGCCTTCCAGAGGCCCTCAGGAGCCCCAGCTCAGCCAGCCAGGGGCCATGAAACACAGCAGTCTCTTTTTGCTTTTTACACAGGAATTAAGACTTCACCCAGTGCAACATTTGACTGGTGCAGATTCCTACAAAATGCAGGTAAAGCTCTTTGTTTTCCCAGTGTTTACTGTGTTCATTCCTAATAGGTGTCAAGGATGAAAGAAACTTAGAATGTGAGTTTAATTAATCATATAATGAAGTGCCTTAATGAGATGAAAAATGGCAGAATTTCAGTCAGGTGAGTCTGGTTCATCAAGGCCTCCAAATTTCTGGTCTGGCCAGGGCTGAGCTGCACCAGAAGTGGTCCCACCCTGTGCCTCAGTGTCCCCCAGGTTAATTCAGAGCCCAGCACCAATTCCTGAGCATTCTGTGCTTGCCTGAGTGCCAAACTGGGGCTGCCCCAGCCCTGAGAGCTCCTGAGAGGGGAGGTAGGTGCTGATATTTGGTTATTTGCTCTGGAGCCTGTCTGTGCTGTCAGAGCAGTGGCAGGTAAGGCAGGTGACCTGATTCTGAGCCACCTGATCCTGGCAATGCTTTAATCACTTCATCTTCCCCCAGAAGAATGATTTATAGGCATTTTACCCTGGTAAAAACGCTTCAATTTTGCATTCATCAGCCTGCTGTCTGATAGTGCAGCTGTTCCCTGTGCTGCAAATGAATCCTCACCAGTCAATGGCATTATCACATCAGGAAATGTGTGCCATTAGTCAAAGCCAGTGTCAATTGAAAATGGAGCATTGTGAGGTTATTTTGTTCGCAGTAAATCACAGCCCACAAGCACAGTGCCACTAAGATTAATAATTTTCTGAAGTGAAATGATTTGTCACTTGCTAGCACAGCCTCGGTGTTGATTTGATCTCTTGTCCAACCATTTTGTGATTAAATGAGCAGTCAACAGATTGAGGAGGGGGAAACTCCCCCTAAAGTGAATTTCTAATATATTAGAGACAGTTTTTTTGCCTAATGTGTACTAATGCAAAAGTGCAAAATAATTCATAATGTACATGAAAAGCAAACTAAAATGTGACTCTAACATCTGGGCCTTATTAAATAATAACTTGAAAACTGGCATCAGATTATCCAGTATTGTTTTTCTGACTATTTCATCTCATTTATCTTCCCTGCCTCGTGCTTATGTCCATCTCTGGAGGCAGCCTGCAGTTTCCACTGCTCTGAATATTGCACATGGAGCCATGCCTGTACCTTTGTGCTTTCCAGGGACCAATCAGGAGTTCCCAGTGAATGGCTTTTGGCTGGGCATTTGCAGTTCCAAAGTGTTTAAAATGCTGCTAAACTTGGAGCAATCAGAAGAAAACTCTCCAAAGCAGGAGGCAGTTTTGCTCAGGAGGATTTGATTTTGGCCTTGCACAATGAAAAGACCCTGAGCTTTAATGCAGATAAAGCTGTCCAGTCTCCTCCAGCTCACAGCATTTGTGATCTTCTTTTTGAGACTTTTTTCATCAAGTTCTAGTCCATGTGTGAAGGCACTCAATGATTTTTTTGGGGCAGAAATATTTCTGCAGTATTATAAGATTTCTCCTTGCCTGTAGCTTTAGCAGAAGCCCTGAGCATTTGGGAAATTCAGCATTCCCAGGCCAGAATGCAAAGGAACAGCACACACCCTGCAGTGCAGGTTTTCATTCATTTGGGCCATCACTGTTAAACACCCTGGGTATTCAAGGGGTCACATTATTCACTCAAATGAAATAGGCTCTTCAGAATATTTCCAGACATTTCTCCCCACATATTTCTTATGAATATTCTTTGTACTGATTTTTTTTTTTCAGTCAGAGGAAACATTTGCTCACTTTAAATATGACACCAATACATAAAGAGCCTCTTGAAATCAATGTAATGGCTTCAAAAAGAATGTAATGGTAGCTTTAAATGAGTGGCAGAATGCACCAAATGCATTTTGTGGTGGGAGCCTTCCAGCCCCCAAATGGGGATGGTACCAAACCAAACTGAGGAATCCCAGCTTTTTGTGCACTCCATGTGATGGTTTGGACACAAATGGAAGCAGTGCTGTGAAGGGTTCTTGTTGTGATTGTTGCTGTGGGTGCAGTAGAAGCTCAGGACTAAAATAATGGAATTAATGTTTTTTCACAGTGTCAGCAGCAGGCTGGAGAGTTGGAGGTGAGGCTGGGGGGTTATTGCTGTCTCCCAGCTGCAGGGCCTGGCCAGTCAGCATTCACTGGCCAAATGTACAAAAAAAGAGCTTTTAGAGTTAATTTGCATTGTGGTGAACAGTCAGCTTCACAGTTTGTGTGCTGAGGATGAGAGACTGTGAGCAGCAGCAGCCAAACCAAGTGCAGATTTCAGCACAGACTTCAGGAACACAACATTTCCAGCCTGGTGGGTAACTCAGCCTATTTTGGGAAGTTTTGCTGCCTGTGTCAGCCTGGAGATCAGACCAGATGATGAGAATGTTCTTCCCTGACCTTACATTGCAGGGATCTATATCCAGCACCATCAGTTTGGTTACAGCAATTTTGGGAGCCCTATCTATAGACTGCAGGGAGGCAGTGGAGGTTCAGCCTTTTGCTGTAAAGTGACTGCCAAAAATGACAAGCCAGTTTAAGTAAATGAGAAACCTGAGACTGATCTTCTCTAACAACTCGAGGCCTCTGATCACAGGCAGGCTTCAAGGCCTCATTCCAGCACAAAAATCTCCTTTGGATTTCAGTGGGAATGGAGCTTGGAAGATCCAGACCCCAATAAACATAATGTGAGGAGGAGATGGGGATAATTACCAAAGTCTGCACTAACAAAAGGAGAAATCCTTGTTTAGGCAGGACTCAGAGCTGTGGAACCACAGGGTCACATGCTCACTGCTCCAGCAAATAAAATATGCAGGATGCTTTTGTAGTTTGGTTTTTCAACTCTCATGGAATTTCTGCTCCAGAGCACGGCTGTTCTCTGAGCCTGAGAAGTTTACATAACCTGTCATGGCACAGGCAGGGTTTACAGAGGCATTAGATTTTCCTAAAGCTGTGCTGCAAAGAGAGACACACATAAGAAAAGCTGAAGAGGAAAAGTTTGTGCACTTACACAGCTGCCCATAGTAAAAATTGTATGATGGCAGCAATAAACTGAGCTCCCAAAGTGAGGTGAAAGCACAGAGCTGTTCTGTTGGCTGATCTGTTAGAAATAATGAGAAACAGAGGAGAGGAAGCACTGATGGAGAATTTTGCAGTCTAATTTTGCTGGATTAGTAGCCTGTCCCTGGAAGTTTACAGGTTCATTTAACTTCTCTGTCTTCACCAACAAATCAGCAACCCCAGCAATTATTCACTGAAACTTGGCTGCTCTGAGCACCTTGGGCTCTGCAGCTGACCCAGGAAAGGGACACAGACCCAAACTCGGGGTGCCAGGGCACTGCAGGAGCTGATGGAAGGGGTTTCTTCAGTGTGTAGGGAGATAAGCAAAGCTAGGAATTGAAGGATTGAAAGTATCAAAGGTTTCTGCCACAGTTGGACTAATTTCTCTCTGTTTCATGGTGAAGAAAATCAAATCATTGTCTGAAAGACTGAAATCTCAGCAATAAACCTCTGGATTTCCTTTTGGAGGAGAGCACTTGCTGCTCTCAGGTGCTCAGGAGGTGGATAAATGAAATATTTTCGAGAGGAGTAGAGGACCTGCTGTGGTTCAAAGTGACCAGAATAGAAAATGAGGTAATTTCCCCTCACCATCTCATCATGGCTTCGTTTTTGTTTCTGAACAAAACCAGAAATGGACAAATAAGCCCAAATAACGTGGACTTGGTGTTGTTCTCTAAAGGCCTGTAGAGCGCAACAGTGAACTTGAAATCAGGGGTTGGAAAATTAATTTTTAAATCTTCTTCTTTACCTCTCAGCAAGCTAATGCTTGGTATTACTCATTCACTTCCAGGCCTGCAGCTTTCAGTAAGATTAAAGATTTGCAGTAATACATTTATTTTTATTGTGCACCTCTGACTGCTGCATTTTGTTTCCTGATAGCACCTGGAGGGATGGAGTTAAATGAATCTACACTTTGAAAATCTCTTTAGATAACACTTGTGCTTATTCCTGCCTTTCTTAGAAAAACCTCGTCCCTGCCGGAGCTTCAGAAATGATTTTGGTTTTTGTGTTGCTGTCTGTTTGTGTTTTGCTGTGGCTCCCTGCAGCTCCCCTGTGCCCATCC
>VYXF01004792.1:208435-226011 GCA_013397295.1 Polioptila caerulea | reverse complement strand
AGGAAAAAAACAGGAAATAAGAGCTAAGAGGAAGTGAAAGTGATGAGGTGATCTTTGTCTGTAGCGGGAGTAACCCAAGACAGAGTTACGACGGAGAAGGGGTGCAGAGGCTGCCTGACCTAGCTGTGCTTTTCTCTGATCATTGGGTGTGTGTATATACATACAGGAGGTTTCCTCTGAACATCAAGAAACCCTTTTTCCCTGTGAGGGTGACCAAGCACTGGCACAGGTTGACCGGGAGGATGTGGAGTCTCCATCCTTGGAGATTCTTGAAACACACCTGGACATGGATCTTGGGCCCCCTGCTCCTAGGCTGTGCAGGGGTCAGACCAGCTGACCTCCAAGAAGTCTCTGGCAGCCTCTGCCCTCCTGTGAGATTCTGTGACTAATGGCTTACTGTAGAAAAGCAGCTCTTGCACTGCATTTTTTTTTCTGATTATATTTTTATTCTTTTATTTGACTGCTTCCCAAGGGTACATGCACATACACCTATATTCCTTCTCAGTTTTTCTGTTGTCCTGAAATCCTCATCTTTTTTGCCTTCAGCTTCAGTTCCTTGGCTAGAGCTGTGTTTTTGAATCATTACTGAAAGTGTGTGACCAACGTGGTAATTAAATGTGCACTTTGAAGTCTGTTCCTGATGCAAATTGGCGGCATTGGAGTGATGAAGATGCTGTATCCTGTCTGCATAAATAAGGTTCTAAATATGGTTTGATCCTCAAAGGAGCCTTGAGTTACAGCAGTTCCATTTCTCTATCACTGACTTTTATTTTTTTTCTTTTCCACTAAAGGAAAATTCACGTGAGAAAGCCACCTGCCAGGTACTCATACTTTGATCTTTGAAAAGTCTAAAGGGATAGAGGATTCTGTTACATTGATTTCTTTCTTGATGCTGTTGCTTTTACTGCTCCTCCTTTCTGCAAATAACTAACCATTTAGATTCTTGTTGCTAAATCAACTTTAGCGTGCCATAGTTTGTCCTGGAAATGATGAGGAACGTTTCCCACCAAATGTGCCCCGTTGCTATGACGGGAGAAGGACCATACAATAGCCTATCTCTGTCCCTTTTGGATCCTGGGGAACAGGATTCCTTGCAACAGATGAGTTACATCCTGAATGAGACAAACACACCTATAGAGCTGTATGAGCAAAGTGTGATATATGCTTGCAGCACACATGAATGTTTTGTTCATCACTGTAATTGTATGATGTAAAGTCTGTCATGAGCACGAATTAGTAATTTTTTACTACAGTATTTTTTAATACATAAACACAGTAGAAACTTGGTCATCTGCATATTCTGTCATCTGTACAAAAATGCCAAGATTTTCCTTGGCATGCAGTAGTGAGTTGTCAATGTGGATACTTTCCATGTTGGCATGTGTGGTGTGACTTCTCAAGACTGCCCATTTTACAAATTTTTGTTGTGGTAGGTTAGAGGGAAAAGATAAATTCAAAACTATCTGAAGTCACTGGTAAAAGTAGTAGTTCTCCTCACCCAGCTGTGATTGGTGCCCAAGCTGCAGTGTTTTACTTGGTGTAGCCACAAAGTTTTCTAGAGCCACGCAGGGCTTGTCTGTTTAGCCTTCCAAGTCTTACAGCCCTCCAGTAGTCCCAGCTATTGAGTAGGACTGGAGGGAATTTGGGGACAGGCACTGTTCACTCCCATGTGCACACACAGTTTTCCTTTCACATTCTGCATCTGTGAACTACTGTTTTATTTCTTTCAGGTCGTTGTGACTGGACACCATGCCTCTTCCAGAAACCATGTTCTGTGCTCAGCAGATCAAAATCCCTCCAGAGCTACCCGATATTCTGAAGCAATTCACTAAAGCTGCCATTAGGACTCAGCCTTATGATGTTTTGCAGTGGGCAGCTGCGTAAGTAAGATGTTCACCTGACAGCAGAGCTGTACATATGGACCCTCAAAACCTCACTCTCCTCTTTATTGTATAGTGGACATAGCTTTGAATATTACATCAGCATGTACACTGCATATACACGTCTGTGCATTAATGCAGCATTTAAGCCTTTTAAAAATAGTGTGGTATTTTATTTATTTTCTGTTTCCTTGAGGTTTAGGGCTGGCTTACTTCTGGAATAGCTGGATTTATTAATACAGAAAAAAATGCATCTTTATTTGCTTTTTGTTAATAGTTTTCTACCTGAAAGAATAGAAATTCCTTTTTGGTTTGTTTTTTCTTCTCTTATCTGAGATTCAATTCTTGGAATTCAAAGGAAAAAATAGACATTAGCCTTCTAATTCTTAAGCTTGGTTAGGTTTCTCTTCTTTCTGGGAAAAGTGCCTGGAAAATGGCACTTTTGAAGTGATATTCTGCATAATAAGTCTCTCAGCAGAAAGTTGATTTAGATGTTTAAATGTTTCTCCTTTANGAAAAATGGCACCTTTGAAGAGATATTCTGCATAACAAGTCTCTCACCATAAAGTTGATTTAGATGTTTAAATGTTTCTCCTTTAACATCTATTTTTTTCTTTTACCTTAACTGCTCACTAATATAATTTTTTCCTGTCCTATGATTTGTGTGGACAACCTCTTGAAAGGTATCTGTGAGGTGCTCTCAGCTGGGGGGATTGGAAAATGTCCATACCGTGTACATGTGAGAGGCGAGGCTGGAGTCTGGCTTTTCTGTTAAAAAGAAAATAATCTGAAGCTGAATTGTTACCGCTGCAGTGTTGGAGAAAGCCAGCGGGACCACCTTAAAATGGTGTGGCGTTTCTTAGGAGTGTGATGGAGGTGGGGCGCGGCCACCTGTGTAGCTGGAGCGTGCCGGGAGCGGGTCTGGCGGGAGCAGAGCCAGCCTGGCCCTGCCAAGGCCACGGCAGCAGTGGCCAGCCCCCGCCTCTGCCGGAGCCCTGCCGCGGCTGGGCGGGAGGAGCCCGCAGGTGGGTGGGCGGCTGCTGCCGCTGGCACGGCCCTCTGTCCGGAGCTGCTGCTGGCAGAGCAGGAGCTGGACCGGGGAGCCGTGCAACGCAGAGCAAGGCTGTGGCTTCACACGCGCTGCCGGTGTTGTAGTGCTTGGTCCCTGTAAATAATGAGATGAGGAAATGGCTCTGGCTCTCAAATAGTCCGGGTGTTATAGGAACATGGATCCTGTGCATCTATTTCTATACAGTCACACTAATTCAGTTATGGAGTGCTGCCTGCTGTGTATTTTACCAGTTATTTGCACAGCATGGGATAGCCTGGACATGGGTAACCAGGGCAGATGAAGCAGGGCAAGTGAAGAAACTTGTAAATTAGATGCGTCTGAATAAAAACCGAGTTTTCCTTGCACAATTCAGATTGCTGGCCAGTTAAGGCAGAAGCACCTCTTAAGATTGCGGCGGCCTTATAATTAAAAGGATGTGCATCCAATGGCCTTTATGCTCTACTCTTAGATTTTATTTTGGAGTGGACAGAAATAGCAGAAATGCTGAGGAGAGAGTTGCAATGTGAATAGGCAGATGTACGTTTTGGGTAGTGCATGAGGGAAATGTTAAGCAGATGAGCAATCAGGCTCATCAATCAAAAAAGCTGAATATATCATGCACAAAATAAGTTAGATCCCTTAAGAATTATTAGAGTGTCACGAACAGGAGCAAGTAAATCTAAAGATTGTTGTTTCTGGGCACAGGAAGATGGGAGCTGAGTATGTAGGCAGCTTGCCAGATTCTGCTGCTCCTGTGGGGGAGCCTGCAGATTCTTACACTGAACTGTAAGAGCATTTACTTCTGTGCAGTTTGTAATGGCCAGGGGCATTGAGATGTGTTGCTCTTCACATTCACTTAGGTATTTTTCAGCCTTGTCTAAAGGTGAACCCCTTCCTGTGAAGGAGAGGATCGAAATGCCTTTAGCAACAGAGAAAAAAGATGCTGGTTTGACCCCAGGACTCCTTAAGGTCTTGCACAAACAGGTACAAGCTCTTCTTTATCAAGTGCACAATGCTATTGAGGAATGCTAATGTGTTGGAGATGTTTGGGGAGAGAGACTGTCAAGTATTTGAAGTATTTTGAGGAGACATTGTGTTCTTAAATTCATTCTGGTTTTCAGAATTCTTATTGTGGTACCATGATTTTGTTCAAAGCTTTCTCCCAAAGGAATGGTGACTGTTGCAGAACTGAAGGTAAAATGGAAGCATTTGGGCTTGCCAAAGAAGCAGCTGGAAGCTATCCTACAATTGGACAGTTTTGGTGAGAAGGTGGAATGGATGAAGTTTCTGGCACTTGGGTGCAGCGTGCTTGGCGGGGTACGTTCACAGCAGGAGCCCTCATATCCATACACAAGTGGTTGTCTGGGATAGACCATTGAACACTTGATGCAGATGGTCATTATTCACTGGGGAATAATGATGGCTTTTGCAGCAGCTGGCCAAGTGGCTGGCGTGTTTACTTCTGTTGCCCATCAGATGCTGGTCTGGGGAGCTTAGCCAGAAGGATGGCTAAGTGCTCAGTTTACTGGAGTGGCAGAAGAGCAAACGTGTCTGCAGGGAGCTCGTTCTGAGTGAGAGAGGATGATGGAGGAATGATCCTGATGGTGTCAGTGTAAATGTCCATGAAGGAGAACCGAAGGGAGAAACTGAAGAACCAATTTTTAATTGATTGTGTAGCCAATTAAGTTTTCTCAGCAGCACTTAATTTTACTACAGCTACACTTAATTCTTTTAATGTCAGTAATAAAATCTCAGCAGAGCATTTCAACAGAATGAAAGATTATAAAATGTATTAATCTGATGTTCTTATAAAGTGTAATGCTTCTAATGATTTCTACAGTAGGGAAGAAGAGGTACTAGAAAGAAAATATATGTGAAATAATACTTTGTGAATGTAGCGGTATCTGGAAGCCCTGAGTGTTAACCTGGCCTGGCACTGCAATTGTGCAATTGTCTATCTGTCTGCCTGTCTGTCTGTCTGTCTGTTTCTTTCTTTCAAATTTGTATTACTTGATTCCAGTCTCCCTCCCAAAATGATCTCGTAGTCTGAGCTCTTAAAATAACAACATTACTTATCTAAAAAACAACTCTCTCCCCGCAAAAAAACCTCAAACAAACCAAAAATGGAGTGACAGGAACATAATTCTGATGGAGCTAGATAGACTAAATTTCACCATCTCACAATCCTTTTGGATATTAAGTGAATTATTTGATTTCAGGACTACATAATGAAATCTAAACCTTGGTTTCCTAAACCAAAGAGAAGGATAGACACAAGAAATTTACATTAATTTCCTGCAGCTGTAAATTGTGTTCACAGTCAAACAGGGTCACAGGTGACATACAAGAGTAGACAAATATGAACTTCTTAAGAGCACCATCCTTTTTTGTAAAGCACCAATGCATTTTTACAAAAACCTTGGAGAAGTGACCCCACGGGTAGCCTGTTAAATTATCTTTCAAAGGTGGCAAAATGGATATGAATAACTTTACTATGTTGTGAGAGAGAGACTGGCAATTTGGGGTGGCAGGACCAGAAAGGGCAGTTGAGAGGGGTAGTCAAATGCAAAATCCATAAAAAATCCAAATGCAAAATCCAAAATCCATGGCAATCATAGAGTCAGCTGCCTCTCTTTTCCCTGAGAAGCCTCCCAGGGGAGGAGATACATTAAGTGGAACTGTTAAAGGATTATAAAATGACACTTTTCTGGCCTGTGTTCTAGATCTTAAACAAACAGATACTGCATTTAAGAATTGCTATCCTGCTAGGAAATACTGTCTTTTTACATAGATATTGCTTGCTTGTTAATGAAAATGTTAGAATAAATTTTGAAAAAGTTGTAGTGAAAAATATTAAGACAGGTTGAACAAAGCCTGTGTGGGTTTTTTGCTTTTATACTGTGTGTGTGTTTGTTTCTTTAATGGCGTCCCATCAGTCTTTGACTGAATGAAACTCAATGCTGAATTTTTCCACACTTTTGCCCATATGGCTCAGCATGCATAGGGCATTAGATTATCAACACCATATTAAAGGAAGGATTTTTTCAAAGTATATTTAGGACTAATAATTTGAGGCATGTTTTTTAAAGGTAAATCAGATGTTATCAGCCTTTAACTAAACTAAAATATTCTTTAAATGCTTTTTTGCCTCAGTGTAAAATGGAACTTGCACAGAGATAGGGAAAACAGTAAATATCAGCCAAAATATAATTTAAAAATTATATAATATAATATTACTATAAAATCACAAAACCTATATTCATTTTCTGGCAGTTGTCTGTCAATTGTCTGTCTTAACTGCTGCTGAGAATTCATTTAGAACCATTGAGATAATATACACACACACAAAAAGATCTTTTACTAGATACAGTGATATTGGAGCTTTTACAGTAGCAGAAGAGAGCAATTTGGCCCTAATGGAGAAAGCTCAGATTACCCCATGCAATCTTTAACCATCACAAGATTCTGGTATTTTTTTACTCCTGTCTCTACTAGAACTGCATTATTGTTTCCATCCTTGGACCTGCACTAGAGAGTAAATTTGGGGTTTAAAGCTAGGCCACAATGATAACACCTTCATCTCATTTACCCTCCCTTTTAATGGCTTACAGTGTGGATTTTGTCATGGTATGCAAGGATGTTCATGGCTCTGATACTTTTCCTTTCACTTCTTGCTGGAACCCCCTGCAGTCCTTGCTGAGTTCAATGAAACAAGCCTGCGAGATCCTAACAAGAGACCCAGAAGGCGGAGCAGCTCGAATTCCCTTCGAAACATTCTCGTTCCTTTATTCGTATTTGGCCAGTATTGATGGAGAGATATCAGAGACAGAAACTAACGTATTCCTCCAGGAAATTAAAGAAAAAGCGTAAGTAAAAATCTCTGCAAGGAATTTTAATGTATCAGTTGCCTCTGGGTTCTCTGTAAGCCTTTAATTTCAGGTGAATAGTCCATCTTCTTTTGGGCATAGCCGTGATGACAGGTGTAAGGATTGACTAAGGCTGAATCAAAAGTGTACATAGTTATTTTTTGTCAACTCAGTGTTTGCACTGTTAAAAGATAAATTGTTATTTATCCATCTTTCTCTGAAATACTGAAGTCTCTCTATGGTGGTATAATTTTCCCTGTAGGAAGCTTTTATATACAGGCTTGTAACATCTGCATATTACTGCTTCTGGAACCAGCAGCCTCTTCTGGGCTGTTCCTTTGATCTATTTAACTTAGATCATAAACCAGAGGGAGAGACTGGGAATTCTCTCATTGTATCCATAGTCACACACAGGCCCCATGAAATGCACTTTCACCAATTAAAAAAGATCTGTAACACGCCTGTCCTCCACGTGCTGCCTGTGTAGCATGTTTGCATACAGACACTGAACTGTTCAACCATTTCTCTGGATTTGTTCTTTCTGTGCATGGTGGGCTGACACATCCTCAGAGGCACTACCACCATGGCTGCTGGGCTCAGCCCTGGCCAGTGGTGGGTCTGTCCTGGAGCTGTCTGGCATTGGCTCTGTAGAACATGGGGAAAGCTTCTCTCAGAAGCTCACAGAAGGCACCGTGGCCCCCACCTCCCCCCAAAAAACATTGCCAAGCAAACTCCATACATGGTCTTAGATTGCCACCAGCTCCAAAGTCATGGGAGCTCCAAAACAAGAGCATACAAATGAACTGTTTCATCATTACTTATCAGATTGACAGTTTTTTGTAAGAACCACTTTTCAATCATACCTCTTTTGCTTGTATTTCATACAGCCCTAAATTGTATCTTGTCCAACACACTACGATTTACCATGTGAAAGTGCCATTTTAAAAATTTGGTTTATTTCTTTCCAGGGACAAACACTCTGGCATGGTGCTGATCAGACACTTCCTGCCATACTCCTTCATATTTTATTGATCAACTCTACTCTTCAGCATGAGGTGAGAAGAAAAAAAAAAAAAAAGAAGGAATAAATAAGTTCAAGGAAATAATTTGCATCTGAAGTACTGTAATTTGCACATTTCAGAACAACAGATCCTCTTCTCTGGCATTTCCTTTTCTTTGTCCTACTCTTGAGATGGCCCTTCAGGGGATGTTAATTGAATAATGCATGGTTATTCTGTTCTCCTGCCTCTCAGATACTGATGGCCACCCCTAGGGAGCAACCCCTTCACTCATCTGCTTATATTGAGCAAAAGTTGTTTTGTTACCGAGCTTCCTACCTACCTTTGATAAGTGATTGTTAAATGAAACATGGAATTCAATTAAGCTGGGGCAGCTGTAACTGGAGCATTGCTCATTATGCTTCTGGTAGCTCTGACTTCATTTTGACTCTGGTCCTTGGACTACCTTGTCTGCCTGGACATCCTCTATTTAAACAAACTCTTTACCAAGCCCTACTGAAGAACTTAATGAAAACCCTGTAGCTGAGCTGCTAGACAAAACCATGAACAGACTGCAATGGTTCCATATTGTTTTTCCTCTAATCAGAACTTAAATATCTTTCTTCATTTTTGGATAAACTTGTCTAAATAAAGATGTTTTAAAATATGTCTTGTTTTTTGGCAGGAAAAACTACTGCATTTGTCACATAGGTGAGGAATACCTGACACAGAGTTGTTTGGCTAGACTGCAGTAGCAGGTATAGAAGCCTAAATCTATCAAAACTAGACCAAGTATTTAGTGACAGATAATCACACTTAATTGCAGAAACAACCGAGGTATGAAAGAAGTTACTAGTGGCAACAGTAAAACTGGAAAGATTTCCTTTGAGAAGGCTATACCAGAAGCAACATAGAGTGCCCTCTCCTGGAACATTACTCCAACTTCTGTTTGTATTTTAGGAAAGATGGATCTGCGAGCTTGTTCTCTTACAGTTGCTTACTTTGTTGAGGCAAGAAGCTTGGCTGATGGTGACTGACCTTGCTGAAGTAGATTGTCTGAGGAATTAACAGAACTGTACATCCTTAATGTCTATCTGCATGTTTTAAGTCTGTTTTATCAGCCTCTACCACAAATACTTGTTAGTCCACAGGATGGGAAGTCTTCCTAGTTATTGCTGGAAGGAAATGCACCTGGTGTTTGAATATGGTACTCAGCAATATTCCAAGTGTCCTTGGTGCCTTTCCCCTAGCCTCTGTGGAGAGCTACATTCTCAGCACCTCTGCCAGATTATATTGATCCAAATTTTCTTTGAGCATGAGCTGGGGGACACTAACTTGTGATATTGTCCATTTAACACCAGCTGCAGTTGAAGATGTTTTATCCTGTTGGAGAACTCTTGAAATCTGCCCTCTGGTATATGCTGTTAGTAGGCAATGTCACCTAGAGGTGACAGTGTAGGGTAGGAGGGGGAGCTGTCTTCATGCCTTCCCTGTTTGTAACCGATCTGGACTCCAGGGATTAGCTCTGTTCTATATCCACTACCTAATGGCCAGAAAGGCCAGTAAGTACAACCTCTCATAAATTCTATTCTTCAGCCTTGTCAGAATAACTCAAATACATGAGAGTTAAATATAATTTATTAACAGATGTATAAATGTTACAGATTTACACATTATCTGAAATATACTGCTGTCATCCTGACAAACCTTAGCACTTTTTTGTCTCCATGCAGCACAGGTGGGATGCAATGCCAATATTTTGTGCATACCTTTACTGTCTTGGGCAAAACAGCAGTAACAATAGTTCTTGTTGAAGTTATGTTTTAAACAGCTGACAAACAAAATCATCAGGTTCTTGTTTCTACTTTCTTCTCTTATGGTTGTGGTACTTGTCTTCATCCCTGAAACAAAAACAAACATTGTGTGGGCTGTTAAGGGCTCAGCGTGAGTCTGAAGAGAAAAAACAAACTTGGAAAATGGAAAGCTCTCATTAAACGTCCTCCTCTAATCATTCCTTGTCATGCAGTGCCAGAGTGGCAATTAGTTTAGGGTGAATGGCATCACAGTGTAATGAAGCCAGCTTTGAGACAAGCTGTCATTGCCATCCTTGCAGTTATGTAATGCATTTACCCAAACACAAGGGGTAAGCCAGCATTTCTTCTGCACAACAGTCCTCATGTCTGCTCAAACACAGGTCCCACACACCTGTGGTCCTGCAGATGTAAATATGTCCTTGTTGATGGTATTAGAAGGCGTGGCCTAGATTTGTTTTCTTTTGCTAAATTGTATGTCCAGAAGTACTGAAGAGCAAGAGCATTGTTTTGAAGCATCTAATATGGAAAGGCTAGTGAAACAAATAATACTATTTACTAAGGTCTAGAGCAAACTAGAGCAGATATCAGCATTAGACATGACAGGTACTTAGTTGTGGGTGAGAAACATACTGTCCATTTAACCATGTTGATCAAGGAGTAAAATCAATAGCCTGTTACAGTACTGTTGCAGTCCTGCAGAGTGCTGCAGAAAGTGCCACTTTTCATATGTGACAGTAAATTCTGAAGTCTGGATCACAGTTTAAGATCTCACAGCATGTTTTGTTTAGTGTTAGTAGCCTCATGCCACTGGCTTGTCATACTGCACATGAGGTTAGCCTACCTTTTTAATAGGACGAGATAGTCTCAACCTCTGCACTAAATTCTCATAGAAAATGGCTCCAGCTGCCTGATTGGGAAGCAGGAGTCAGCTGTCACTGTTTCTGCTCACCTCTCTCTTTTTCTCCGAGAGTCTCTGTCTCTGCCTCTCTCACGACTCCTCCTTCGTTTACCGGGGCTCCTGCTGGAGTCTCTCCTGTGTCTCGTGCACTCTGTATCCTTACTGCTTCCCCCAGACTGCCGCGAGTCCACTGAAGCTGACCGCCTGTCCTCCCTTCTGGAAATAAACTTAAGTGATTTTAATTAAGAAAAACAGTTTCACAGTCACTGTTTCCAGTACCAGTTTTGTAATATAATTACTTACTAATGATATAAGACAGAGGACTTATCTTTTATTAAGCCTTTTATCGCTCTAAGAAATACAGTATCTCCCAAAAGAGGCCCAAAGTCCATGTGCATATCCCATGTGCATATCTCAGCACAGTATTTAATCCAATTATTTCCTACAAACACTGCTCCTCAGTCTTAACACCTCTGCTTGCGAAACAGGAGGTCGTAGAAGGGGTTCACTCTGTTTTGTTTTAAATCTTTAATTCTTCATCCACCTGCCTTAAGCTGCAACCTCTAAGTCTTGATCTGACAGAATCATAGAATTGTTAGGGTTGGAAGAGACCTGTGGAGATCTTCTACTCCACTACCCTTGCCAAGGCAGGGTCACCTAGAGCAGGTTATACAGGAACATGTCCAGGTGGGTTTTGAATGTCTCTAGACAGGGAGACTCCAGGACCTCCCTGGGCCAGTGGCTCTGCCACCCACTCATCTTCATTTTAATGCTGGGAACACAGTGTCACTTTCTAGTGTATTTCAAAAACATTCTCCTCTCAAAGACCTGCTGAAGAGGCACAAATAGGAAATCACTAGGCCATGACTCCATGTTTACTTCAGTGACAAACATTGGAAAGGCTGTGCAGTATGACTAGACACAGCAGAAATATGTATAGCTAAAACACACTCCCAATTAACACAGCAGCATTTGCAGGGATAAGAACTGTAAAGCCTCCCCATATTTATTATGTAATGGAAATTTTTACTCTGAGGTGTAATATATCTAACACACGTCATGTGGTAGGGAAGGGTAAGAAATCGTGTACTTGTATTTCCAAGTGTCCTTCTGTACCCAGCTACAACATATATACACATTTGGGCACAGAGGGAGCACTATTCATCCCCCAGCTTCACCAGAAACTACCCATTCAGCTGAAATCACTTGCAATTAACCTTACCTGTGAAAGAAATATACTTATCAATTTTTCTGCATCCTTCAGGCAGTCAGAGCTTCTCAAGCAAGACTTAATAGAATAAGTAAGAAATAAACCGTGCATATGACTCAGATAAGGTAGGAATGTGCTATTAGAAGAAGGTGGTAAGATAAAATACAATCTGCTCCACGCCTCAAGAAGCTGTCAGCTGTGGCATACCTTCCTGAAGACTTCGACTTCCCTCCTTCACATATCTCTGCATTATCCAACCTGTTCTCCTCCTGCCACTGATTGCTGAGTTCTTCCATATGCACACCAATCACATCCCGAATCACCTGGAGATTAATATATGTTAAAAACAAACATGTCGTGGTAGTGCCTGAACTAGCACTGCATCTCCAGAAAACCCAAACCCCACAAAAATCTCCAAACCCCGTACATCAGATGTTTGAATGGAAAGTCTTATTTGCAGAAAAATGTTTCAGCATGAATTTAAATAGCACCATTTTATGATAGTAAACTGTATCTTGCTGACATTTTCACATTCAAAACTCAGCAGTTGAGAGAGAATGAGAAATGCTCATTATTTGCAACTTGCTGCAATAAACCAAAAACATTCCTCTATAGTTTGCAACAATAATAAAACAGGATACAAGGAGCAGAGAAAGACACTTATCATTTGTCATTGAAAGAGTTTATAATTGGTTGTATAATATATAAGCAATAAGCACTTTTGTGCAAAAAAGCCTTTTTTTTTCTGATCTCACCTCAGTGTAGGACTTCTTTGTAATATGAACATTCTTAGCTCTGTAAGACTGCCGCCGCCTTTTGTAATCTCTCATTTCAGCCAGAATTTCAAGATGGGACTTTGGACCTTTCTGACTATCATCTAGCAAAAAAATGGGAGTGAAATAAACAGTTGTTAGCAGGACATTAGCACCTGCAGGTATGCAGGCCTCACACATTCAGGAACATAAAATAATTGTGTTCTTTCCCAAGTTCCCCCTGTATTTAGTAACTATGTTGAATTTATCTCAAGCTTCCTCCCCAAGCTTCTTGCTGGCTGTTTACACACAAGTAAAAAGCCACCAAGCAAATGCTGTTACGTGATCTCCAAGTCCCCGAACTGTGATCCAAACCAGTATATGGGCTTGTGATTTGGCCAAACACCTTCTAAATACGGGTCATGTTTTAAGCCAGTATTACAGTAAGACATAGAATGAGAAAGCCAGATTCTGTAAAAAATTTACCTGGCTAGATGACAAGCACTGTTGCACCTCCTAGGCACAGCAGGGCCTGCGGGGTGACACAGATGCTTTTGCTGCACTCGGGACAGTTACAAACCGGCATGACTCAAGAGGGATGAGAGGTCCCAGACCAACACCCAATGTATGTTGCTCAAGAGCTCCACCTGGATGACAGCCAACCTCTCCTGTTCAGCTTTTACTCTTAAGCAATCTTTAATCTTGTCTTACAGCAAATAACTGTTCCAAGCTGCACAGCACATTGACAACATTAAGCAACCTGGAGTCAGCTGCAGCAAAGACAGAAAATCCATCCACTGAGATAAACACAATACGTGTGCCAAGAGTAGAGCACTGAGGCTTTCCCAGAAGGGAAACATCATAAAGGACACCAAATTAACATTTTGTGATGCCAGGTCTTTGCTGCCGCTTTTCAGAACAGTATGCTCTCCACAAAAAAAACCCCAAAACTTAGCACAACTAATTTTCTTTGGCTTTCAACAAAACTTATTTAACTGGACAAACTGAAAGTTCTGAGCCATAAATTCAACAACAGATCATTCTTCAAACCTTGGGTGATTTTTGCTGCTAAATCCACGAAGAGGTCACTGTCATTTTCCGTTATCTGGGATCTAGACCTCTGTTTCTTTGTTTCCTCGACAACATAATCGTAAAGAGCAAGGCGGTCAGCTTGGGTCAGGTCACAGGTGAAACGCTTGTGGTTTTGAGGAACTTCTACGGGCAGTAGTGAGTAAGATCCTGGAGGATGGACAGAGAGTTGTTACTTGTAAAGTAGCATAATTATGCAGGAAAATACCAAGAAGCTCAACAAACAAACAAACAATGTAGTAAACTCCCAGGCTGTTTTCATCCTTCCCCTATGTATCTGTAACAAGTTTCAACCTTCTCAATCTGAAAAGATAAAAACTGTTCAAAGATCCAAGCCCCATGCAGGCTGTATAACCTCTCTTGATTGCTTACACAGATATAGTTTTCATATGCCATGAAGGAATTAGATTAGATGAAGGATTAGATCAAAATGACACTCTGTAATGTCCCATGAGTTTCAGCTCTTGGCTTGCAAGCTAAATCAGAGAGGCTGCCGCTCTAACTAGTGGGTTTATCTTACTCCTAAAATGTTATGTAAGGTACTAGCCACAAAATACCTGTTCTGCCTACAAGAATAAAAGCTTCTAGGAGACTAGATAACCAAGCGCTGTGTAAAGCAGTCTCACTCACACTGTCACCTTCTCTACAGAGCTTTTATAATAGACTGACACAAGAATTTATAGCTAAAAGAACTAAAAAGGCACCTTCAAAGTGCTCCAGATCAGTTCAGATAACTCACCTAAAGTTATGGAAACAAATGCACTGCCTGCACTCTCCTCTTTCCCATTCCCCAGTTAAAACATATGTGCCTCCAAACAAATCAATCCATTCTCAATCCATTGCAACAGCAGTTAAGTGACTTCCCCAAAGACACAGGATGCAATACTCTAGGACATTGCCAGAAAAAAAACATTTTTAGTAAAAAACTTTCCAGTTTCCAGCAACCATTGATCTGACCTTCATAATCCTGCTTCTCCCAACATAATCTCACTTCTCCCAACATAATCCCACCTCCCCCAGCATAATCCCACTTCCCCCAGCATAATCCTACACATCTCTAGGTAGGCAGAAGAGCCAACATGTAAGAAGGGTGTATGCAACACCCTTCACAACAGCAAACCTAAAGCTTCTTCACATTTTTCAGCTCTTAATGGAACCTGGGCAATCTTTCACATCCTACTATCACGAAAGACACCAAAGAAGAGGAAGAGAAACCACAATAACTCTACAAACAAACCTAAAATACAACATTTCATCATTACTGTACTTGTAACCTAAACCAGAACTGTTCTAACATGAACAAATGGATTTAAACACAAAAAAGTACAAGTCTCTTTTTAAAATGCACTGTTCTTAGAACATCACAGAAGTCCATAAAAATGCACTGATAATCACATGTTTGTGATTTAATAAGAATTACACAACTTGTGATTAAGACCAGTTTTTCTTTTCAACAATGTAGCTATGCTAATATTCTAAATATGGTTAGAATTGAAAAAAAAAAAGAAAGAAAACAAAGAAAGAAAATCACTTCCTTTGAGACAGCGAGTCAAAAGCAAATTTACAATGAAAAAATTATTTTTCATTTGTTTCTGTTGCCAAAGACTTTAAATTGAACAAACAAGCCAGTAAATCTCACAACAGGCCAAAATGCCACAATGAAAACCACCGATCCAGTTTTAGTGTTATCCTTAAGAGAAAGGCAAGCTTGCAGGGAAATCTGGGCAGTGACTGGCATCTAGTGGCTCCTTTGTGCACCTTTGCAATGAACCACTCCACAAAGGGTTTATCCACTACTTCTCTACTTGGATGTGCTTCTGTCAAATTAATGAGTTCCCACTTCCCTTCAGAGGAAATGCACCTGACATGCTCAAAACACAGTGCTCATCCCAGGAAATCTCCTTCCCAAGCAACGGTCCATGAAGCCTCTATTTGCTATGCCAGAGAAACAAAGAAAACATGAAGAACTGTCTGAGCAAGTGCTGCTGTATTTCATTGTCAGGAAAGATTCAGTGTCACTTCCTTCTGCCTATATATGTTTAACAAACCAAAGTCTACAGAGAGCAAATGTTCTTTCAGGTGTTGCAGTAATTTCTCAACTATACACTAAAGCTCTACAGATTCTACAGGGAGCTCTATTTTTCTACTTTGTCTAAGTCTGAACCCCCAAAGACTCCATCCTAGCCTGGTCCCCTGGCTGGTCACAAAACTCACCGAAAAATGAAATGTAAAGGAATTAGTGGGCTTGGAGCAGTGACAAAGGACAACATCACATTTGCAAATGTGCCAGAATAGTTCTTATACAACTTCTTAGTTCAGTCTTGAAACAGTCCAATATAGTAACACGTATGTTGTTTGTTTTTTTCAGTCCTGAAGATAACAGAGGTATGAGCACAACAGACTCTAGTCTCTCATCTAGTTACCCCAAGTATAGAAAGTAATCATGTTCCAAGATATGCAGGGGAAGGAATATTAAAAATAAATTAAGTGAAATTCCTCACAGCAGTTCTCAGTGGAATGAAGGAGGCAGCAAGGAGGGATACAAGAGCAGTTCTTCACAGGAGGCTGGTGAAGTCACATCAGTATTTGCTTGCTCCTTACCTTCGCTGTAACCTGCACCTTCCTTGGCACTTTGGGCTCTAGCCTGCTTAACAATGTGAAACTGTAGATCTTTATCTGGAGGTAGAGAAGAAAATAAAATCATACAACTTCTACATCAAGTTCTCAGGTGCTTGATTACGTTAATCTTTATTCCCTCTATTATGAGACTTATGGTATGGTACAGAACATCATAGTTTCATTCATGTAGAAGGGGACATTTGAACTAAAAATGTAATTTTCAGCTATTATACATTTGAAATGGGGAGAAAATTAAGCAAAAAAAAAAATATTTCTGAGTTACAAGGATGTGGAAAAGAAATGTATGTATATTGCTCTCTGTACCATTGCTTTATCTCCAAATTCTATGGACAGCTTCTTCACCTTCTAAGCATGCATTTTAATACACCATTTGCATTTGATGCAAGAGTGGGGACTGAGAACATAGGAAGAAACTCCTAAGAGGAAAAAACAAGTCCACCTTGGATTTTAAGACGGAAATATAAAAGTGACCTACAGAGTAGAATTACACAGTGATAGAAGAATAAAAACAGTAAATTAAGGCAAATTGCAAATGACAATCTGAGAAAACTAACCTATTGATTGAAACACTAAAGATTTTCAGGAGGTCTTGGGGAGTTTACAGCTGCTAAGGCAGTGGGGTTGTGCTACCCGCAGTCCTTGGTCCCACATCTCTGTTCTCCCCGGGATCTCCCCTCAGCCCCTCATCCCGTGCACCTCCCCGGGGGTCTCTCCTCAGCCCCAGCCGTGTGTGCCGCCCCGTCAGGCGCAGCCCCCGCTGCCGCTCACCCATGGCGACGGTGGGAACCTTCAGGTTTTCGTAGAAAAAGCTGGAGTCGTACATCTCGGCCTGCGGGACCAAAGGGCTCGGTCAAGGCCCGCGGCCGCCGAGCGGCGGCAGCCGGCGCGCCCCGGGCAGCAGCGCCGGCCCCGTGCCCCGCTCGCCGAGCCGCGCTCCCACCTCCTCCTCGGCCGAGTATCCCATCCTGCGGAGCCGGCAGGACGCCGCGTGCCTCTCCAGCGACGCGCGGGGAACACGGTGATGGACGTCGTAGGGGCACAGCACCCACTCCACCTGCGAGGGGACACGGGTCAGCTCCGCCCCGCCGNCGTGCCGGGCGCCGCCATGGCTGTGCGGGGAGGCGCCGCGGCCGCCGAGGGGCGGGGCCGCCGCCACGTTCGCCGAGGGCGCTCCCGCCTCAGAGGGGGCGGCACCGAGCCTGCAGGGCGGGCGGAGCGGTCTGGTCAAGCGTTGTCTTTTATTTTTTCAAACGAGTAGGTGGTTGCTGGGCAGTTACGATTAATCAGCTGCATCGCGAGCATTGGATGTTTGGTTAGAATGTTAATAGGGAAGACAATGCCAAGTTGGATGGGCTGTCCGGACGAGAGCCACCAGGAG
>VYXF01004792.1:167663-208383 GCA_013397295.1 Polioptila caerulea | reverse complement strand
GTAATCCCGGCAGAGGGCGATCGCGACCCCCGACCCATCGGCCGCCTGCTCCGAACGGACTGCAGGCTCCGACGGAGGGAAGGACCGCGCCCGCGGACTGGTTCACATGAGAAGCGAGAGACACAGCCAGAAAATGGGGGTTGAGTAGTAATTGGCACAAAAGTTACGGAATTTGCAACCAGTGTGTGCTGATGCCCTCGCTTGTTGAAATGTGTAAATCCCGTGAGGTTTGGGCGCTCGGGAAGGCAGCCGTGTGCGGGTCACCCCCAGCGGCCTGCCTGGCGCCTACCGGGACAAGCCCGGGAATGCCGCGGTGCCGGAGGGGCGCGGCGCCGCCTGCCGGCCGGAGGCCGCGGACACACCCCCGCCCCACCCCGCCCGGGCCGGGCCGGGCCGTGCCCCGAGGGCAGCGGGCTTTGCCTGCCCTGCACACCGACACCGGCCTCAGTGCTCGCCAGCTTTGCCGAGGGCTGCTCTCCTGGGCTCAGAGCGTGCCTGCTTGGGCGCCCCAGAGCCGCCAAAGCGCTCCCCCTGATCGTGGTGCGGCAGGAGGGGCATCAGCCCCGCCGTGACCATCGGGGTCCTGAGGCCCCATTCCCTCTTGCAACACGAGGAATGCGGTGCGAGACGACGGCAGCCCCTCCAGCAGTCTCCTGCCCCAGGATGCTGAGAGGATCCCTAAGGAGCAGGATATGCAGTGCAGAGCCAGGATGGGTTTGTCCCCTCGTGGAGCACAGGGGTGTTGTCAGTGTGGGGGGAGCTGCATGGCCGCACAGGGATACCCCAGGGCTCCTGCCCAGTACTTGGCCTTAATTCTGAGAGCATTTCCCTGCGGGGCTGAGGGAGCAATAGGGCTCAATCAGACTGTAAGGCAGGATGAGGAAAGAAGGACTGTCTTAAGGGATGGATTTCACATGATTGACATTTGTGCTTGCCTATTTCTGTCGTCTCTGAAAAGCACACGACTGGGTGGAAGAGTGGGTCTATCAAGGCAGGGTGGGGGAGAGGCAGCATGACAGATGCAGCTGCCAGAATGACTTTCGTGCATCTGCTTTTCTTTAGCAGATTACAGCCTTTTCCTCTACAGTGAATTTGAGACTCAGCTGGGATTTTAGCCCTTTGAGAGATTTGATATCTCTAGCTATGTTTGCCTGGGGATCTTTGACATCACATGATACTTGTAGTGAAGACTTCCCAGCTGCCCTTGCATTTTCATCTATGCTGTACTGAAGTACACTCCCTAGCATTAGCACATTTTATCAAAAGAGTACTGAGCTCTGCAAAACTGTTTTGACCATCTCCACTCGAAAAAAACATTTCTTCAAAGTTATGGAAGTCAAGTTCAACAGAGCATCCAAGCAGATTTTTTTTAAAGACTAAAGATTAAACAAAAATTTGATTTTGCTTACTTATAAATTAAATTGATAAAAATGAGAATAGATGTTCTGCTAAACAACATTTTGAATTATTCAAAATTATCTTAGCAGTTTCTTTTCCTCTAAAAAACCCCAGTACTGTTATCATGGAACAGTCATGTGGCTACAGATTTTCCAGGAGCAAACTGACTGGATGGGAGACAAAGATCCTCATACAAAAGTTCATTGCACCGCTTTTCCTTCCAGGCAAAATCACACTTAGATTGGCTTCCCATCGAGCAGAGTGGGATTGTCACAGTCTTTCAGCTAAAACTCTTTCCCAGCTGTTGTCTCCAGTCTGTGGTACACCCTCTTCTCCTGTACCCAGCACTGTGCTGCTGCTGCCCAACGGTGTCGTGACTTTGTCATCAAACATCGTGATTAATAATGTAAATTTGACACACTCAGTCTCATGGTCCCTTCTGAGATGGAGAGGGAACTCCACAGCTGTGTGTCCCCAGGCAGGAATGCTGCCTGGCTGCAGCATCCTGCAGCAGGGGTACTTGAGTATGGTCCGGCGCCTTTGCAGACCTGCATATTCGTGCCAAGTAGTGTGGTGCTTTTGTAGATGCTCCTTCTGGACACTGTTGATGTATGGAGAAAGTCTCTGTGGAAATCAGCCCCAAATATCCTCCCAGTGCAGCAGAACAGTTGTAAACTGCGGGACAAGCAGAAGGTACAACAGGGAATTGATGTATACATTAAGCCAACATAAAGATCGTACAGTGCTTCTGGAGAACTCCTTAAATGTACCACCTTGTGTCTTCCTCCAGATGGAATTCATATTGCTAGAATACTCCAGCTGTTGGCACCTCAGGAACCACTTAGTTTAGGACATACCCTGGGGCACAAAGCTTAACCTAGGCTGAATGAACCAAGCCCAACAAAGACACTTGGTACCTCCAAGAGTGCCAGGTTGGAACCACTCTGAAATCACACTGCTCTTAAGGTCCAAACCTTCCGAATGGGTGTGCAAGAGGAGTGGGAGGCTCATCCTGAGCAGCAAACCCTTTCCCCACACAGCTGACACATGGAGGACCATCCCATGGCTTGTGTTCGTTTTTTCCTCCACAACTAACAAAATTGGCTGCGATTTCTGCAGCCAAATATTTATTTAGAAGTATACTGAATTTTTCTCTCACATGAAAGAAAGACATTTTTCATATTTAGCATTCCTTCTATTCCTTAGATTCAAAGCACTACTTACAGTTTTATTGTATTCACAGTTCCCCCTGGAAACAAGGGATAAAATGTGAAAGCTCAATCTATTAATTTTTAAAAACATGCTTTGGGTAAAGAGAAATAAAGTAAGCTTTGTAACAGCTTTCTCAATCTTTACCACATTCAGCATGCACATTTCTGGGTGGGAAAAGAGCCATGGAGCAAGGCAAAAGAAGCTGTAGAATGAATAGAAACCTCTTGGTACTACCCAAAAGCCAAAATGGAAGCAGCCTGGCATGTGGCCCCAGACAGCCCATGCAGGCCTGGGAGATAGAAGAGACAGCTTTTGACCCCAGCTGCGAGAGATTTTTGCTGGTTCCACCCCAACATTTTTTGTGGCTTACAAGATCTCTCATCTTTGTGGAGGGTATGGAGTAAGCAGCCAGCGCCTGGCAGACCACAGTCTGTCCTGCTGCAGGGAATGATTCTCCCAGGACGTATGCCATGCAGACCCCTAGGGCAGTTCAACTGCATCTGTGTCTTTCACACTCCCCCCTTGGACTGCAGGAGCACAGGGTGTTGAACAGGGAGGTGGGAGGTCCCACCCTGCTGCTCAGATTGACTGTACTCCTCTCAGAGCAGCTCTGGCAGTTGTCACCTCTTCTCCCTTGCCCCTGGAGCCCCCATGTCAACCTCATTTTCTCCAGGGAAGGCGTTGTGATATCCAGGCTGATAGCATCAGCGTCACTCTGCAAAAAAATGAGAGATTTGGTGAAGATGAAGCACACAGATGCTTGAATTTTATTCTTTTTGGTCACTGTTGCTTTTACTCTCTTCTACCTTAAAACTTTAGTGAAGATGTCACATTCAAAATCTGTAGCCTCGATTCAGCTGAACCAGCTTTCTATAGGGACATGAGGTGAGCTTCTCTAGCACATAAGAATCAATTTATAGAAGTGTCCTTTATGCCATAGGCATAATTTCCAAAATTCCCTTTACCAGACCACTGACAAGAGTTTAATTTTCATCTTTTGCTGTCCAAGTTCTAATTTTGTTGCCCTCCAGCTCATCTCAAAGTGCCAGTGTGGAGCAGTATAGGTAGTGATGGCAACCAGAGAATGCTCAGACCCCACTGCTTTCTCTGCTGGGGGAGTGCAGCTGATTTATTCCTTCAGCTGTGTACCACTCAGAGCCTGCTGCAACTCCTTAGCTCCTGGATATTTATTCCTTTGTAACTTAGTCCAGTTCGCAATTACAGCCTGTGGTGTATTTTATGAACTGCGGTGCACTGGACAATTCCAAATTGATTTACAGGCAGCAGCTCTAGCATCTATTAATGCTTTATTGATTCTCTCTCTGTATCTCTCTGTGATCTCTCATGGATTCATCAGATTTAGATCAGTTTAATCAGGCTGGTATCATTCTCATCTTTAAAGATAAGGCGTGGTGTTCTCACTTGACGGAGCTGGGAGTTCACTGTTAAACAGCCAGAAGTAAATCCAATGCCCTCTTGCACACTCAAGTTTTAACACGTGTGTTTTGAAGCCTTCATGGGTTTTTCTCTTTAAGCCCTTCACAGTTTCTGCACTGCAACCCCTGATTCTTTCCCTGCTGTGAGCTTTCCAACAAGCCAGTACCTGCCACCTGCTTGGAGCTAAGGTTCCTCCCTTGCCTTTTCCTCCTTGGTTGTTAATGGTCTGGTGGGCATCATTAATTATTTAATTATTTCATTAAATCATGATAATCACCTATTGTGATTAAACATAATCCCTGTGAAGAATGAAATCCTCTTCCATACCTTTTGTTGCAAATACTGCTGAGAAGGAAACAGGCTAAACTAAAATGTGGCCATAACTGTGGAAAGTGGCAATTTCTGGCAGGTGGCTTGGCCCCTGCTTCTACTTAGCTGTGCCAGTGCCCTGCTTGCCACAGATGTGGAGACCCTTCCAGCACAGGGCTCCTTGTGCTCTTTGCCAGGAAGCACAGAAGAGCCCGTGGTTTTCTTTTAAAAGCTTGCTATTGATTTCTAATCGATGTCTGCTTGAAATGCCACAAAAGGGAGCTGAAACAGCACAGACCTTGCCATGCTCTCAGCACTTGCACTACTTGGAAAACTTTAGAGCAACACAGAAGTCCTGTGCCAACTGCATGTTTCAGATGGTGCTAAATTTCCCTTTGCATTTACTGTGTGGGCATGTCTTAAATGTACCTCATTTTGCACTGGTCCAGGGAACTTCATCTCCTCTGCTGGGGCCCCAGTGTGTCCCTTAAGGGACATCCTTGGCATGAGGCTGATGGTCAATGTTTGGACGCATGGATCAAGCCACCTACTTTTGCTGCATCTGCAGACTTGTGCAGCCTTAGAGGTAATTTCAAAAATGTGGCCTCTCATGTTCAGCGCTGTTAGTGCAGGGAATAGTGATAGCTGTCCCTGGATGCTGCCATTTCTTCTCATAAGCCTATGTGAAACAAACAATATTACTTTTACCTGGAGCAACATTTCAAAGTCTACAGGAAGGAGGAACTTATGCCCAACAATTTCCTTGGAAACAAATCAGCAGATGCAAGGACAGGCCAGGTGTTATAACAGGCTTAGTATTCTGGGTGTGGATCTGCAAGTGCTGCCTACAAGCATCCTTCCTCTTCCAGGAGGATTAGCATAGGGCATTAAAGAGAATCTTTGATGAGATTGGCATATGTTCAAATGGTCACACACCGCAGCTTCCCAAGCTCATGGGGGCAGGGAGGAGAAAGCAAGTGCAGGGGAGAAACAGATCCTGCTCAATAATTGCTAATGGTGAGAACACACAGTGGCTTTAGCTCTCACAGAGACTCATAATTCATATTTGCTGAGCTCAAAAGGGATAGGATTTCATCAGCATAAGTCCTTGTACCCCAGTGTCATCACATTTGGAAGCTCAACTTCTCATCTGAGACACAAAGCAGAAGTGCTGCTTGCTGGTAATCAGAAATGGTCCTCAAGCACTTGTGAATGCCTCAATTACAATGTCAAATTGTAGCCCTTGGCCAGTTTCTCTCGACTCTGCACACACACGTCATTACAGTTTTGCAGTTAAAGTATTGCACTCACCACAGATGCTGTGGTTTCCGCATCCCTCTGTTCCCTGGTCCAGGCTTCTTTCCATCCTGTTACTTCTTTGCAGGCTTTCCCCCATTTCCTCCCTGGTCAGACCTGTGGTTTTGCAGGCATCCCCACCCATTATGTCAGAAGCTGCACAAGCCCAGGTCTTTCTGACTGTTCACTGATACCCAAAACCTTCACTGAAAACCGTTTTGGTCAGTGTGTCTGCAGATGTGACCCATCCTGAGAGATCCAAAATCTGTCCCCAGCATGTGCTTTGCCTGTCACAAGGCTCAGCCTTGCAAGGCAAACAGCAGCCTGGCTGCAGTGCAAAGGAAAAGAACCCACCATCACTCATTTCTCCAGGTGCATCTTCCATCCCAGTGCACACAGCAGCCTGGCAGTTTCTTCCCTGCAAGTGTGCATGAAGAATTAGGTTATTTTCTTTGAGCACTTGTTTATTCCACTTTCCAGACTTTCAGGCAAAACTTTGCACGTGTTGTTCTCCGTGCCTGTCAAACTACTGTGCAGTGAAGTGTCTCGCCTCAGATCTATCTCTCGCCCACCAGAGCAGAAGCAGTATAGAAGCACTAATAGGACATATCTAACATAGGAGGCAAACAGCTCCACTGCCATCAGCAAAAAGCTGTTAGCAAAGCCAAAGCATGTCAATAGTCAATGCAGAGTCCACCTAATACGCACAGAGATTCATAAGCTGTGTAAAAGAGCTGGTTTAAAATGACATGGTTTAAGCTGCAGACCCCAAAGCAGCTGAGAGCCCACAGGCAGTGCATAGAGAGCACTGCCTTGGTGGGTGGGCAGCAGATCGTACCTGTACACACTGCACAGGGCAATGCCTGGCACAATGAGCTAAGATGACACACACATGGCTGTGAATTACAAAACTTTCTGTAAGGCTGCTGGGCACCAGGATTACTCTGGTCTATTCCTGGCTCCGGCAGCAGAGTCTTAATGAGTACAGCCATGATTAGAAACAGGATAAGCAGGAGCCTACAGCTGAAAGGGCTCCCTCTGAAGATCTTCATGGTCGCCTCTGGGGGGTCAGCCATGGGAGATTTGAGGCTGTTCTGTAAGCCATACCTCCCACCCTAAACCTATCCTGCTAAAGAGAGAGAGAGAGAGGAAGGATATTTACGCATTACAATGAATGGAGGTGCAGCCAGGAAAGTCAGAATACCTCAGCTCAGTCTTGCCTTTCGCTGTCTGTAGATGGCTGCACAGGGAACAAGATGAGGAGCAGGGTAGAAACACTGATTTAGAAACAGATACTAGTGCTAGGTACAGTAACAGCATCTCAGCTCTGAAAGTTCCTCACTCAGTATTAGGAAAAAACCCAACTGCTACTACTATGTACCAATGAAAAAAGCAGCATCCTCCAAACCAGGCACTATTTTTTGGTTGCAGACATGTACCCCAGAGCTGAAGATTCAGGATCCCATTCCCTGATACCTGGGTTTCCCTTTGGCTTCTCATGGGGTTGCTGAGGTGCAATAGCCCAAGCAGGAGCTGCAGGGACTCAGAGAGCTCCCTGACTGCCTCCTGCCTCCTCAGCCCGGAATCTGCAGCGGCAGCAGGGCAGCAAGTTGTAAACACACAGTTACTAAAAAAGCCTTTAGCTGTGGCTGCTCTTTTCCCCAGAAAGCAAGCCTGACTAGCTGCATTGGTGCATTTGTTTTACCACACGAGCCAGCGGTGCAGCAGCACCCTCCGGGTGGCTCCTGGGGTTTGTCATGGCTCACGGCCTGGTCATGCTGATCAACGAGAAGGCCATCACCAGTTTATCACAGTACGTGATACTTGGCATAAAAGAGCCAAATGCCAATCGATCCTTTCTTATAAATCCAGTCTAGAACAGGGCAGCTGCAAAGCCGAAAGGGGTCAGGTACCAAGGCTGCTGCTGGCAAGGGGCAGAGCCACCGCAGGCAGGAGGCAGTGGTACTCACCAGGCACCCCGGGAGCCCTTCCCGGGCCAGCAGTTTTATTAAGCACAGAGAGAGGGGCAGCGGGAGGTTTTGGGATAGGAGCCGCTTTGGAAGCTCTTCCCTGCCGCATCCCGACACCAGGTGGAGCTATGGAAGTCCCGCGCACCGGCCGGCACCGGGAACACGGAGGGGCTCCCTGTCCCCAGACAAACCCAATCCGCAGCTTTGCCTTGCCACCCTGGCTCTTCCTTGTGGCATCCACGCCTGCCGCAGGTAGCGATTCGGCATCTTCCGCCTCGCTGCCGGGGATGGCACAGCAGCATGGACGCAGTGATCTGTCTGTAATGGAACGGCTGCACGAAGCCTTTCCTTAGCTCCTGGAGCGGGCTGGTGTCTTTGCATCACGACGGGAAGTCGTCACACTCCTCCCATTATAAACATGGGGCACATCCTTCACGCTTCCTTTTCCCCCTTTTATTTGGGGTTTTCTTCACCAGCCCTGGGAGGAGACCTGTAAACCTTCCCTCCCCCATCAGCAGCTCACTTCTCTCTCGTTCTCCACTGCCCCGGGGGCTCGCATCGGCTCCAGGAGCAGGCAAGGACAGCAGAGGCCAGGGCTGCAGGCTGGTACCTGAGATCCATCTGCAGGAGTGTGGGCAGGGGAGATAGGGCAACTCTCCTGAGCCCCCTGCCAACCCAAACCGTGCAGCGCTCCGCTCCCAGCCACAGTGGAAAGGCTTCCAGGCTGACGTTTCACCCGCATTTTCCCTCCCTGGGGCTATGAAATAAAGATACAAGAAAATTTCAACTGGAGAAGCTTGTGCCAGGCTCAGACTGAAGGCACCACAAGACAAGCAGAACTATTGCACTCAGACAAAGCCCACAGCAGTGACCTGCCGTGAGCAGTTCTGCAAACCCCTGTTGCCTGCAGCCAGCGAGAGGGCTTCATGCTTTGAGAGGCAACATCTCACATTAAGATTGCTCCTATGCTTCTCAATGGTGTGGCCTATTGCAACACTGTTGCAAAAACAAATGATATTAGAATTTGTCCGCTATTCCTTGATGTCTGACCACCCCAATCTGAAATGAGAATTGTTTAAAACCCAGGAGATTCCACAGGATTCTGTTCATTATGACAAAATGACACAGGAAGTGAGACAGGGCTCCTCCAGCTTGACATTGCCCTTCTACGCCTGAACTATTGCTTCCAAAATCCTCCCTACAGCTGCAATTCCCCATTCCACTATTCTCTAACTCTTGTTCAGAGTCTGAAATTATACATTAAAAAAACCAACACACAACACAATTTCCAGAAGCAAAAGAGGCCTTCAGGTTTGTCTGGCTGGAGATGTATTTCAAGAGGCTTCTGGGAATTTTCTAATATCTCTTCATTCCCCTTATACTTCTCCAGCCTCACTCATGACCTGTATGAATTGGAAGCCAGAAATTTTTTAATTAAAGAAAAAATCCCCAAGGAAGTGAGATATTTTTATATTACATGCACATATATAATGTATATTTATACATTATTTATGTATAGATTTGAAAGGTCAACAGTGTTTATATATACATATATATGCATGAATATATGTTACAGGTCAACAGTATGATTAAAGAAAGTGTCAACATTTGTAGCTTTTTTTTCTATTCCTTTTTTCTATTTTTAGATTTTTTTTCATTACCCTCTTCTGCAGGTTTTATAGGCTTACCTGCAGAAATCCTGTAGCTTTGGAGAAAATCCCCACAGTGTCTCTTTCCACCAAGCCTGGTAAATTCAACAACATTCTTCGTCATGGAATGTTTTCCTTCTAATTGTGGGAGGACAAATGGGGTGGGACAAGGACAACATACACACGACACAACTGCAGATTATAGTATGATCTTCTCCAAACTACCCTAATGGAAATTAACTAAAGGGCCTGTGTGAAACCAATCAGGGAAAGAAAAAAAAGTGAGTGGATAACAGATGGCCCCACAGATAGGGGAAGCTATGAAATGAGCTCAACTGGACTAAGCCATTAGAGGCTTCCAAACAAACAGGCAAAAATAGCTGCTGTTAAATACTGGAATCATTATCAAATATACAACTATATCTGTAAATGACACAATTTTCCCACTAAAAGCAAGGGTAAAAAATACAACCTCCTTATTCTGCAAGCTTACCTTGAGTGCCTTTATGAAAAGGTACTTATGCATTTCTGTTCAAGAGCGAACTTTTGTAATGTACTACTGTGACCTGTCAGCACAGGTGTGAAAACAAGAAATGCTTGATTTGTCCTTCTTTCTAGAAGGTAGGAACATCTGATTGCAGTTCATCTTACTCGTATTCCTGTGTTCACACATCATACAAAGATTAAGGGCCTGATCTAGCAAAGCAGAAATGTGAACTCAGTTTCCAGCAGACCTGGCTTTATAGTTCAAATCAATGGGAAGAGACACATCAGCAGATGCTGGAGCACATCTGGGTGCAGCCCACCGTATTCCCATGTTCTGAGATCCTTGGGAGAGTTTTGAGCTGCATGGGCAACCAAGAGCAAAAGCAGGACTCAGCTATGACTGGTTGTGGTGGAGGACACAACTTTTGGGTGAAGTTGGTAGTCACTGCTTTTCCCTCCTACTGCCAATGTAGGACAGTCAGTGCAACATGTCAAGTCTTGAATTCTCTGTGGTTGAAATTTTTATCAGTTTCCTAAGGATGTAAGGTTAACGTTAGCCTATTCAGTGTATCACTGGTTATTTCTCCTTCCCACAAGTATACCAGAGATAGAATTTGAAGTTGAGAAACTGGAGGAACAGACAACAAAAAAAAAGACGAAATTTTGTCAAGACAAGTAAAAACCACTGCCCTTGGGCAGGAGTAATCAATTTCAGGAGTACAAATCAGGACCAAATAATTAGGGAGTGTTGGAGAACAGTTAATGGGGCTTACAGTGGACCATGAACTGAACACAAGGCTGTGTCAGACTGCTGTGCAATACAGGACCATGGAAATTGGAGATGAGTGAACAAGATGACAAGTACTGCAAGTACTTCTTACATTCTGTTGAGCATTTTTAAGGCCTCTGCAGGAGATATATGCCTAGATTGAACACTGTCTTTCAAAAACAAAATGGATCCAGAATAAACTGAAGTCTCAAAGGCTGTGGAAACTCCAGTGCTAGAAACTTACAAGTACAATTTACCTCAATACTAAACTTTTATCAGTAATGTTTATTTCTGTACTCAGGCAGATGATATCCTGGAGTTCATGGTACTTCATGACCTACCAACAGGGTGGCAACATTCCAAGCTATGCATGGGGGTTGTTGCTTTTAGCTGGTAATCAGAGAGCAGTGTCTTTGTAGCTCTGTTTCAGCTTCAGCACAGTGTTATCCAGGTAACTAGCACAACTGTGCTTATGTTAAGGGGGTCAGGGAATCCCTTAACTACAAAAGAAAAAAATCCCAAGTGAGGTTAAAAAGGAAAGTGGAAAAAAAAATGTCTTGTAGAAATCTGAGAGCAGCATCAGGGAATAAAGTTCTCGGGAAAAAAAAAGACAGAAAAAGCTGTGCTTAAAATCCCTTGAGTGAGATTTGTTGAATGGAAAGCCTTTAGAGGGTAACAGAACACTTGTGGTCAACCACTGTCTGTTCTGTCTGTTCTCCTTTCTCTATTTCACATGTGATTTGTAGACAATAAGGAAGATAGCTGTGCTGTTCCTCTGTGCAGGCATTGATGACAGGGTTCCTGGATCCTCTGCAAAATACTGCAAGTGAAATGCAAAGAAGCAGCAACATGGATTAGCCAATGAGGCTATGCCCTTGGAGGAGGGCCATGGAAGATCAGGGACATGACTACATGACCATGCATTGCTGAAGAAGACTGCCACAAAACCCTCAAAATGGTTTTCTTAACAGCGTGCCAGCCCAGTCACTCACTGACAGGCTAAGCTTTACCCTTCTAATCTTCGTAGCAGGAAAGAAAATATGACTGCAATTAATATTACTTGACAAGTGGAGAGGAAATCCAGAGAGACAGAGGGTGTGCTGACAGCAGTTATGCAGGTGGGCAGCAGAGCTGGGATCAGAATTCAGTCTGGCCTGAGTGGAACTCCCCTGGGGGGCATTGGCTCAGGTGCAAGTGGGTTACAGCTCCTTTTGCAGCTCTGAGAAAAACCACCATGAGTGCACGTAAAAAACACATGCTTTTTCAGTTCTTGGTCGACATTTACCACCAACATAGATAATAAATATCCTTATCACTTTTGCAAATGAATCAGATTCTTCATTACAAACAGAGTTAAAGTGCTGTCAAAGTCTGCTCCTCCCATGCTGCTCCACAGAGAGTGGTACTCTGGCTATCTCACACTGAAAAGGAGATATTTTGGTAGCAAATGAGACGGGGTGAACTGACTTGGGGCAAGGAGAAAAGCAGTCAGAGAAGAAAGCAAAATATTGCACAGTACAAGTAGTACTCAGATCTTGTCTCCTATGTATTTAGCAGTACAAATAACTTCAACATTATGAAAGAGAGGAAAAAGTCAATGTAAGAAAGATTATTTTTATCCCTCATTCACATAAATGTGCATAGAAGGAATGAGATAGAACATGTCATTATGTAGTACAAAGTAAATTGCAGTAGATTTTTCAGAGGAAACAGATCAGCATTACACCTACACTTGTATGAAAAGACCATGAAGGAACCAACTGTTTAACCATTCATCTTGCACATCTTAACTCTTCTTTATTTTCTTTTGCACGCACGTAGTTTAAGCTACTGTGTATGTTGCTTTGTGTACTTTTCACTGGTCATGTTGGAAGGTAAACTTGCCCTGGAATTATTATCTCACCTCTAAATAGCACAAAGAATACAAAATTTTTTGCACTTTTAAAGCTGTGATGACCAATGTGATGGCTTTTTCTAAGTTGCTGCCTTAATGGTTTACCTATTTCAAAAAACATTTGACTATTTTGCTATCTAAGTTTTGAAGCTCCCTACTTGTCAGCTGAAAATAAAGCAGACTGTGGGCTGAAGCAGGTGGCAGATGGACAGAGAGGAAGAATTGCCATCCCTCAACAGGCTACTCCCACACTTGCTGGGGAATCAGTTTCTTTAAAGTACAGTCCTAATTTAGGTTAGCTGGCAGCAATTCAGCTTTGAAGATCTTCTGATACCCCATGTCAAAAGAAAGAGTCAATAAGAGGTGTTGCTGCATCACAGGCACCTCTAGAACAGCAAATAATCTTCCAGTACACAATAGATTAACAAAAAGCTCTGTGAGAAATAAAGATTTTTCTCTCCTCACACGTCTTATTCTTATGTTTTAAGCTATGTTCATTCAGAGCTAGTGGAAAATCCCACAGAGTAATTTTTATTTTCACGTGATAGCTGCATGAGATACTTAGTGTGGTGGAAATGACATTTACTCGAGTCAAATTTTCCTGGGGAAGAGGAAAGAAGAATGTGCAAGTAATCTCTTTTAAAAGAACAAGAAAAAAAGTAATCAGGGTGGGCTTTTGAGTGATGAAAGATGGAGATTCTCAAGGGGTTTTGTAATTGGTGCTATCCACAACAGCAGCAATAAATAGAGTTTTTTCTTCCACATCATAAGCTATTTGACTAGACAGCTGGGAAAGAAAGTTTCTTGTGCATATGTGCCCTGTATTCCAAAATACACAAGGAAGTGCTCATGGTTCTTGTGGGACTTGACTGCAGTTTTCACACAGGGAGGAAAACAAGGGAGTGAACTGAGGGACCATGAGGCTGGGCCATAAACGCCACTGCTTTCGTTTTGTGTGCCACTGAAAGCCCTGAAAGACACCATCGTCACTGGCTCACTCTCTGGCCTTTCCAAGGGAGGCTTCATTCAGCTGCTGTCAAGCTGGGGTGACAGTCTAGCAAAGTGCAATTGTAAATTTAAAAGCTGACAAATAAAACATCAGGTCACACGTGACAAAATTCTACTGCCACTGACCTGTTAGCATAAAAGAATGCAGAGTGCTGGGCCTTTCAACAGCACTAGCCATGTCAGGAAAATTAATCCACAAACACCAGAGATTTATGTCCAAAAAGGAGACAGAGGAGTCCTTTCACTTTATTTGAATAAAGGGGGAGGCCATGGGGCATTCCTCTGGGGTCTCTCAAATTTTTGGAGGACACAGCCTCCCGTTTATCCCAATTTCCCGGCCGCATTTCCCTCTCTCTTTGCCCACTGGCTGAGGTTCTTGAGAGGTACAGACTTCCCAGAATGCCTGATACCTAAGATTTCCCTCTAAGGTATAACATCCCTTTTAATTTTTAATTCTTATGGAATTTATGGTTTCTCCCTATTGTTTCTTTCATCTTTCAATATCCAATTTCATTTATTAGCAAACCTACAGTTTGTTTGTAAAGGCAAATATATATATTTTTTTTTTCCATTCATCCATCAGTGGAATCCTTCCCACTGTTTCTTTTATCTCTCAGTGCTAGTTTTATCTACCAGCAGACCCACAGCTTGTTTGTAAAGACAAATCTGTCGTTCCTCTCAGCCACTATGAACAAACAAAATGCCTGACTCTTAGACATTTATCCTGCAGTAAAGTTGGTACAACTAATTTGTGGTAATTATTTGCTAATAACTAACAGTTTTTGGACTATGAGTAAGATCAATATTTTAGGGGCTTCTGTCTGTGCAGAGGGCAGAAGCAACAGGCACTTTTGGTTAGTTGTTCATTTCTCTGTACTCACTGTGGTTGCTGGCTGTAAATAACCATTTCCATATTAAGGGAAAGGCACAGTATATCCCAGAAACCTTCTACAGAGACTCATCACAACAGTATTCACTTGGCAATCACAGTGAGTTATGGGAGCTGCCCTACACTGCCCTGTATTCCCTAAAGTGAAAGCTGCCTCAATTTTACAAGAAAATAAGACATATTAGCTAAATTAAAAAAAACAAAACAAAGAGCACTGGGTCCTCCCAGGCAATTTTCAGGAATTTAGGAAAACCATAGCCTGTGACTGACTGCTCCCATGCAACTGACTGCCTTGGCAGTGCATACAGATTAAGAAGTGCACTCGTATACTGCAAATTACAGGACTAGAACCTTAGACTTTAAATTCTCCACCACAGAACACCCCTTTTAGCAGGAGTTATATGCAATATATCATAAAAATTCAAGGTATGTAATAAAATAGCCTACTATGCCTACTCATTATTATTATGATCACATAACAGTATTATTAACAATTTACTTTATGCCAGTATTTCCCCAGAAAACATCTAGGTTTTTGGAAGTTCCTAAAACATTTTGCCATCCTAATTTGTGGCACAAATATAGAACACTAAAACCTTGTTAAAATACAAATCAAAACAAGCACAGAAAACACCCCCAAACACTAGCATTCTTCATCCTCTTACTAAGAGGTACTTTCTTGGGGGCGCTTAAATATTTACAAGCAGTTTAATTCACCTCATCAACCCACTCTGCTTGGTCTTTCTCCTGCAGCTGGCTGCTCTGGGCTGCTGTGCCTCTCCCAAACTGCCAGCTCCACACAGCCTCAGCATCCACAGCATTTGGAGCTGTGATTTTCCCGACTCAGTGCCAGCCACCAGCCCTGTAAAGCTCCTGCACTGTCCCCAGAGCATCACTCATCGAAAGCGCTGCCAGGCACTGGACAGGTACAAGGACAAGCAGGAGCTGCTCCTGTCATTCTGGATGCACTCCCGTGGTTCTGGGTGGTGGGAGGGAAGGACTGTGTGCCTGCACGCTGCCGTGTCAGCTCAGCTCAGAAAACAGGACTGGGCCTGTTTTAGTGGCTCCACAGATGTTGCTTGTGGGTCTCAATGCACAGCAGCACTCCCTCCTTTCACCTCATCACGTATGAGCACACAAACCCTGACTGGAGCCCTCAGCTTCCCAGCTGTCCAGATCTGGGACAACTTCCCAAACATCCAGACGGAAGGTTTACATTTAGGCAAGCATTTTGAGCCCTCCACCCCCAAGCAAAGAGTAAAAGGATGGATTAGAAAAAGGACTGCCTTTCAAAGAGGTATCTGTGGTTTGAAACAGGGTAAGTATTGAGACTGCCAGTTGATAGCCAAGCTGGACATAAATGCATTTTCTAATCCACTGCACTGTATTCTATTCCTAAACACATTGTAAAAATTATGGAAAGGAAAAAATGCTTGAAACAGCCATTATAGACTGTTAAGCATAGTTTAACAAGACAGTATTATGCCTAAAAGACAACCAGAGTCCTATGAAGGAATCAAGGGAGACATTAACAGCCCCAAAAAGAAAACTTGCTGCTGTGGAAATTGGTCATTAACAATATGGCAATACTGCAGCAGTTCAGCCAAACAACCCAATTTGACTGTCAGTCTGATGGTTGTGACCATTTTCAGGAAGTGGCTGCTTGTAATAACTGGGGTTTTCTAACACTATAAGTTAAATCCTAATCATGCTTAATAATGGTAAAGAAATACCTTGAATAGTAAAAATAAATTGTCACAATGTTTAAGATGAATTAGTTATATTTTCAATAGCATCCTAAATTAAGTCTTCTATGTTGTTTTTAAATAAAAGCATGTTAACTGTTCTGTGATCAGAACATTTGTTCAAGCTTAGTAAAAAACAAGTGGGCTTGATTAAAGTGAGGATTTCAGCAAGCACTTATTAATCAGAAACTTCATGTCAATTGTTTTAACACATCAAAGATCAGGAGAAATAGAGATTCACTGATTAGCTTATTAGCAGCATTCAAACCGTGCCTGTGTTGTTGTTACAAGCTTTACTTTGGTGGATTAACAAAATGCTTGACTCCTAATACAGACATTATTTTTTCAAGGAATTTTCAGGAAAGGTGGGCTTGTAGCTAGTGGATAGGTTTTATCTGTATTTCTAAAAGGAAGATGAATATGTTGTATGACCTGAGGAATGCATTATGCTGTAAGTTGCTTCACTTTCCTCAAAGAAACGGAATAAGTTTTTTATTTACTGTGGAGGTTATTTCATCAAGATCTGTAAACAAAAGAAATCTTCAATAGAAGACTCAAGCACTCTTTCTTTCCTCTTTGGAAAGATTTTGGAGCGTAATGATATGAAGCTAAATTTAAAACACATAAAAATATATAATTTTGCTTCTGGATCAAGTGTATTTTTCTGACATGGCTCCATTTGCTGATATTTGCCTCAGGTGTCAGCCCAAAATTAAAGTAAACTCACTGTAGCACTGACAATATGGCCACCTCTATTTTTAGGCTGAGTGTGTGCACAGCCAGCATTCTAAGTGAGCCATACCATGTAGCCTCCTTTCCAGCTGCTGAATTAATTAAAACTACACGTGTACCACTGTAAGATAGAGTTCATCCCTCTTCTAACCACGGCCAGGCCACTGGGGCTGCTGAGTGGCAGCCCCTTTGATGTGGTGTGGCCATCTATAGCATGTTACATGGGAGGCTGCACCTCTGGGTTTGTCTCTGGGCTTGTGCCATAATCAGGCAAAGGTTTTTTTAAATACTCTGAGGACAGTTTTTCAGACACGCTCTTCTCTGCAATTAATGGGTTCAGACAGCTCCATCTGTAATGAGCATATTCTCATTAGAGTATTGTCTCAAGGTAGCACTCTGCAAATTTACTTTTCTGAAGCAGTGAAAAACTTGAAGTGAAATCAAAAAGTGAAATATCACAGTAATATTTAGACATTTCTAGTCTTGCCATCAGAAAACCCCGTGGTAATAATAGGAAGAATCACAGAAGGGCTGAGATTGGAAGGGACCTCTGAGGATAATCTCATCCAGCTTTTCCCCACCCCTGTCAAAACAGGATCAGCTAGAGCCAGCTGGCCAGGACCATTTCCAAGCAGCTTTTGAATATCTCCAGGAACTCCACCACCTCTCTGGGCAACCTGTGCCAGCAATCGGTCACCCTCACTGTTAAAATGTGTTTTCTGATCTTCAGAGGAAACATGCTGTGTTCCAGTTTTTATGCTTTGTTCTGACTCTCTCAACAGGCACCACTATAAGATGGCTCACTTCAACTTCTTAACATCCTTCCTCCAGGTATTTATGTACACATATTGATAAGTTCTACCATGAGCCTTCTCCTCTCCAGGCTAAAGAGTCCCAGGTCACTCAGCTTTTCCTAAGAGGTGCTCTCGCCCATCATCTTTGTACCTGGACCTTAGGTGGACTTTCCCCAATGCACCAATGTCTCATCCCTCTTACACTGAGGAGCTCAGACCAAGAGAGTGCCAGCTGTGGCCTCACCAATGCTGAGCAGAGGGGAACAATCACCTCCCTTGGTCTGCAGAGGATAGTGGCCAGAGGGTTGGAGGAGTGTATCAGCACTCCCCCCATGGCATCCCCAGTCATGGCACAGGCAGGAGACCGCCCTAGGTGATGGTCAGATCAGCACTCTGTCCCCTGCAGCAGGGAGGCACCTGTTTGCATGGGCTCACCCTATAGTCTTACATGGTTTAGGATCAGATGGAGCAGATTCTTTGCCTGAAGGCATACCTGACTCCTCATCAGCTTTGAGAGCAGGGAATGCATCTCACAGTTTTAAGCCCTTAGATGGAGGCAGGACCATTTCCTCAGTGACAGAAGTCATGAACTTTCATCCTTCCCATTCTCCTGCAGTTGCACTGACATCAATACCTCAATATTAGTGGTGGATACTGCCTGCTTCTCTGCTGCAGTTGTGGTCTCGGGTTCTTCACACTACTGAGAAGAACTTCTCATTTTTTTCATAAAAATACTCACCTATCTCCTTTTTTGGCCTCTCTGATGCTGCTCAGCTTGCTCACTCCCACTTGTAACTCCTCCATTTGGTTTGCATGCCTTCCAAGATAGCACACAGCTGGCAGGACAGCAGGCCATCTCTCAGGAATCACAGAGAAGCTTCAGGTACCCCTGCAGCCCATGGTTTGGAGGCCTTCATCTGCTGTCCAGAGTCTGCCTCAGGCCACTACCCTGGCAGGAACAGCTGCTCCAGCACCTGCCAGGCAGGCTGCCCTGTGACATGTCACCACTCTAACTGAGACTGTCACCACACTAAAAATCCCACTGAAACCCCCTCCCTTGTGGTCTGCTACACAAAGTGCTGCCTTGGAGCTGTGCTCCAAGCCAGGGCTCTCGTACAGTCCTAACCTGAGCACTGGCTAAACACGTTTCACCCTTCTAAGGATGGGCAGCTGCCACGAGGGCTCCAGGCACGCTGGCTTAGGGGCAGCTGATCATGATCATTAGAAGCTGCCACAGCTTCCTTGAGCCCACCCCTGGTGGCTCCCCCTCCCTTGTCCTTGCCTGACAGCAGCAGGCCCTCTCTACCTTCTCAGTGTTTCCCAGGTGTATATGGTGATCCTGGGCCTTGTCCCTGGAAGATCCAGAAGCTCCCAAAGCAGACTGCAGAGACTGCTGCCCAAACAGCTGCTTCTGTTGGCCTCACCCAAGTATGCATTTAATGTGTGAATAACCTTCAATCTTACTGTGTCTATATATGTATAAATTTCAGTCCCCCTTTGTATTTGAGATATTAGCAGCCTAAATCACCAGTTGGTCACTCTGATGTGTTTGACTGCTTATTGTTAGAGCTGTGCATGAACAATTCTGGAGAGCATGTCTGAGCTCCAAGATGACTGAGTATGAGAAAGGTGAAACTCCAGGGAGTTCAGGTGTAGAGGCATCAAAACAGCTGCATGGTGTCAGACTAGTGGTCCACCTGAAAGTGGTCCCATACTGGATACCTAGGTGCTTCCCCTGTCTCCAGAGGTCTGTGTAGCAGAAAGGGACTCCTTAACTCCCTTTATAACCCCTCTGCCAAACCACAGATTCAGACTGAGGTGAGTTAGGACTTACTCATAAATTCAGCTTCTTTGAACATGAGAATTACTCGGGGTTTACTGACAGCCATTAAACCCAAGTGAGTTAAATAGCTCAAAGTTAAATAGCTCAAAGTTAAATAGCTAAAAGAGCTATCCTTAGGGTATTTAATTAAAAATAGACTCCTGACCAAAGGAATTTCATCAGATTATCTTTCATGAAAGCATTACTGTGAAAGGATATAATTGCTTGGGAAAGACATCACTTAGCATGTTCTTCTATTATAAAAATCATTTCCCTTCACATTCCAGGTATTCTGCCAAAAAACAAAAGACCATAACTGTGTATATGTTTTTTTTTCTCTGTGTACTGTTTTAAGATTATTTGACAAGAATTTGCAAAAAACCCATTTCTTTACTTCTTTATTAAAGTAAAAATCAAGATCCTGCCTCTCATGGGAGGCTGTTTTGACCAGGTTAACAGTGAATCCTCAGTCACTTTCTTGAAAACAGGGTTAAGAAACAGCTCTAACTCATTTTACATGTCAGAGTGTATTTGATTTTTATTGAGCTTTCTTAGCTAAAACATTAAAGAGCACCATAGAGATGGACCCAAGGCTGGATCAGGGGAAGAGTGTGAGGATTCCTTCCCCTGATGAGGCAGAAATATCTAAGACAACATGGGATGAACGGACATCACCTTTTTCTTTTTTGGTGCACCTTTTCTGTTCCATATGTAGGTTTCAATCTTGAAGGCATACAAGCAATTGGAAGGGTCATAGATTACTGCTCATCTAAGGTCTTCTGCAAATTCCCTGGTGTCAGACTAGCACTAGGCCCAGCCCTTCCTCTTAAGAGGCTCTCCAGCAGAGACAAGGTCCTGAAAGGGCATGAAGGACATGTGAATGCTGAGACTGAGCTCCCCCTCTGCTATTCAAGGCAAGATACTCATCCTGTAGCAAAGAAGCACAAATGCCAGGGGATTCAGGAAAAGAAGGGGAGCAGGACCACAAGTCACTTATTTCACCTCTTTTTGGCTGGAACTTGGGGACTGGAGCACAAATCTTGTAAGGAGCAGCTGAAGGAGCTGGGGATGTTTAGCCTGGAGGAAAGGAAGCTCAGGAGGGACCTTATTGCTCTCTACAACTGCCTGAAAGGAGGCTGTAGGCAGGTGGGGGTTGATTTCTTCTCCCAAGTGACAGGATGAGAGGGAACCACCTCGAGATGCACCAGAGGAGGTTTAGAGTGGATATTAGGTAAAACATTATGCATGGAAAGGGTGGTCAGGCACTGGAACAGGCTGCCCAGGGATGTGGTGAAATCACCATTCCTAGAAGTGTTCCAAAAATGTGTAAATGTGGTACTGGGGGACATGGTTTAGTGGTGGGCTTTGCAGTCCTGGGTTAATGGTTGAACTTGATGATCTTTGAGCTCTCTTCCATCCAAAACAATTTTGTGATTCCATGGATCAATTGCTGTTCATACTTGGGCTATTAATTAACATACAGTTAATGAATACCTCTGAAGTATATTTAAACTCTTTGTGGTCTAGAATTGTTTAGCTTCTTCTTTATGTTACACCAGCATTCCAGGGACTGCATTACTTTTATTTGGTGCACAGCTCAAGGCAAATTGTCCTCTCTTCGTGCCAAGTGCCATCAACCAGGCTGCACCTCCTGATGCCCTGGGTTCTACCACTGCAGCTGAACAGGTCAAGAAATGGGATGCCTTGTGTTTCCTGCAGACTTTTCCAACTCAGGCAACTGAGTTTAGACAAGAAGGGACAAGCATTTCAGAGGGCCAATGAGCATTGTACTGATCTCTCCACTGGTGCAACCTGTTTGTGTCAGCATCTAATTGCTCCCTTTTTTTGCTCTGGTGTCAGCCTGATAAAAGTCATGGTTTGCTTATTGTTCTTCTATAACTTTCTTTTTGATCAAATAAACAAACAAACAAACCCCAAAGCCATCCCTATTACTAATTTGCCCAAAAATATTAACAAAGTTGTATTTTTCATCAATCAAACAACTCTTACATGGAGAACCGGCTCACCATATGGATTTGAAAAGAAATGTCAGGATTGGTTTTCTATTTTTTCTGACACCCCTCCTCAGTTTTTACTGTCCCTTCCACCTTTAATGCCTGTGGAAACTGAGTCATGGTCCCTGCACTAATTAGCAGTTCCATCCCCTCTACCACTTCCTTATTCTCCAGTGAAACTTGATGCAATGTTTCATAATGGTAAAGGGAATCAGTAACCCAGTTGAAGAGGGGATCATTTTAACCTCCTGGGGAACATGTCATTTGAGAAAATATTTTTGCCAGACAAATAATTAACCTCTGTGGAGCATGGAAAGCACAGGTTGTATGCACTGAAGCCTTGTTCAGATGTCAGATACTTATTTTTTTACATCCCTTGGCTCATTTTATTATGTTGAGCCCTCTAATGATGCTGTTCTGAGATAGTGGGATACCAGGGCTGACACAGACTTGCCCTAATATGGCCTGTGCAGTGAAGAAATAAGATGTCAAGACCTTAGGAGTAGAATGTGGCAAAAGGCACCATTGTGTAGCAGCACACCCTTCCAGTCAGGCTGAGACTGACCTGATCAAAAGAGGGCAATATACTTTCATTGGGAAAAAGTAAATAAGGTGGAATATTTAACACTATGACACTGTCCTAAAATGCTGCTCACATTCAGAGTTGTGGCTGAACTGCCCTGCTGATAAGAGGCCAGATATCCTGGGTGCAGGTTCACAACACCCCTGAAGTGGTCTACACCCACAAGTCATAATGCAAATCTGGTTCATAAGTGATTTAGGCATTTTGTTAAAACCTCTCTGACTCTGTGAGAGCACTTTTTACACTCTTCCTATCCCCAAAGCACTGAATACTGACACCAAAAGCAATCAGCTTGGCTGGATGCTGTGATTAAGACATACAGCTCTGACATTAAGCACACTCTGCTTGCTCTCCAGAGAGCAGTACAGTGGGTATCCTTGTCACCAGACCTCCCTCCTGTTTGGATCAGTAGCTGTGAGTTCAGCTACGTTACATTAACCTTGGCTTAATCCATCACCATCACTTGAGTAACAACACAGTTGTTATCGAATACTCACTGTGGTCCTCTTTCTCCTGGAAAGAGATTTTTGCTTTCTTAACTGGCCCCTTGGTGGATATAATTCTGTAAGGGCCTGGAATAATATGTTCTTTGCTAAATTTGCCATATAATAACCTCGGCAACATTGCATCAGATCAGTGTCAGTTTCCCTCAGCTACCCCCCCAAAACAGTGCCTTTGGGCAAACTCTGTCTTTCGTCATTTAGCATTTGACAATGGTAACTTTATTCACCCCACTGAGAAGGAAATATTTTGTTTACTCCACATATAACAAACATCCCAGAGAATTATTCCTACATTAAGCATTAGGAAAGATGTTAATGAAAGATCTTGTTTCACTGGGCAGCTAATTACACTTGCTGGGGATGACAGCTTAAAGAGTAACATAAACAAACCCAGTGATGCAGTAATTCCCCTCAGGACATGCCTTGTGTTATTCTGTAGTAAATAAAGTCAGCTGAGACCCTCTTGGCCAAAATGTCATTAGTGACATTAAGAAAATGCCAGCACTTGCTGATTTATGCAAAGTCTGGGGACTCTTCAGAACTAGAGAAAATGTTTCCTGTAAATATTAAGTCCAACAAAACTGCAGTTTTGTATAGTTTTTGCAAGTAATTTTGTCATTTACACATTAGCTTAAAACAAACAAAAATAATTTCATTATTTCACACTTGATTCAGTGCCTGAGCTCAGAATATAACTATCTGCACTGGATCAGCAGACATCACACTACAAGGTTACCAGAAGATAAAAAAATTACCTTTTAAAAGAAAATTAAATTCCATGTGCCTCTACAGGGAATTCCACGTGCCTCTACAGGTTTTACCAATCTCTTATTCACTCACAGCTCACATGCATAATCTTTAGCACCTTTTATCTCTACCCTTTAATGAATTCTGACCAGCTCAGACCAACAGCAGTGTTCAAATAAGAGAGTGTCTAATTTTACAAGAAACATGTAACTATCCCTCTTTTGTGCAAATGAGATCTGCAGCCTTGCTAGAGCTTTAATGTTCAAGCTAACTGCTAATAAGCAGGGTAGGGCTTTTAATCCTGAATTTTGTGTGGCCACACAATGCAGTACCTCTATCTGGGCCAGGTGTAGGATCCATCTATGCTGTCAGTGGACAGCAGTCATACCCATACTCCCCCTTCCAGGACCCCACTGACTGCATCCACGCAATGGTCTCGGATGTACATGTAGGAATCTCATGCCCTTGGTGTTTTATGATGTGGGCAGAGAGCACTCCACCTCCCCCTCTGCATCAGAAGGGCACAGGAATGCTCTGGGCCTTGTGTCTGTGTCTCACCCTGAGCTTCATGCAACATGGATTTAGGGAGCTCATCAACATTTAGGGTTGCTCTTATGACAGCATGTAATTTTTAATGCTGACATAGCCTATGCAGTTTGCTTCCCTGAGGTAAATAAAAAATATCCCGTGTGCCTCTGCTCTGCTATCAATCATGTGTAGCCACAAGCAATCTAGAAGGATTTGCCACACCTGTCATTGGAGCTGATTTGTGTGCACTGCAGAAACGTTGCAGATGTCCTGCCCTCACTAAAACATATATATTTGCAAGCAGAGATAACTGAACCCCAAAGCAAATTTCCAAGTCTTTAAATTCCTGCTCAAGCCCTGTATCCCAGCCCAAATTTAACAGGTTTCACTCGGTCATGCACAGCACCACAGCGTTTCAGGCCTGGAGTAAGTGAGTGGCAAAGGTGTGGGCAAGCCACCAGCCAAGCAAGACTCCAGGCTTCTATGTTTGCAGGTTCTGCCACCTGAAGGGTAGCAACTCGTTTAGGGATACTAAACTGATCAAAGCTTTGTGTCTCTTATTGAAATACCTGTGGCTCCTGATCCAATACAATTTTATTCAATTTTCATTGTATTTCTTTGTGACTTCATGCCATAGCTTACTTGTTTCTGCTCCATATCCACAGGACTCAGTTCTTTTCAGATTTTTTTACTTGCCTCTAGACTGACCACTGCATACCTGGCCATACTGCTCCTGCAGTTAACCACACCAGGGACTTGCTAGACATCACTAAACTCCCATCTGACCTACAAAATCTATGGTTATTTCACTGGTTGCCACATATTTTCCTTATTAAAAAAAAAAAAAAAATCCCTTTTCTGTTCAGCTTCTACAACTCTAAGCAGGAAATCTGCTCTTCTTTTCTTTTTCAATTTTCTTTGAATGTCATTTACCCATGATTCTGTTAGGAATAAAGCAGAGTTAAATGAATTTCTTTTGTCTCTGGTTAATATAAGCAGAATTAATATAATTGAGATGGGAGTACCAAATCCAACGTGCCTTTCAATTTCCTTCAATTAAGTTTTTTTAAAATTACCCTGTGTCATTGGGAACAGTTATGTCAGGTGTATATGCTAAGGAAAGAAGCCAGCTTCAAATGACAACTTCCTATCACAGGAAAATAACATTTCTGTAACAACTAAGCATCTGTATTATCATTCATCAGATGCAAATTCCTTTATATTATTCCTGAGTAAATAAATGCATTATTCCTGAACAAAACCCCTGGATGCACCCCTTTCTTTGAGCTCAATTTGCTTATAATGTTTTAATTTAAAATCAATAACCCTCTCTACATCTTGGTGTTTGAAGGAGAGACTATTTTTGGTTCACTGGCAAGAATTACACATCACTTAATTCTGCTCTAATAATATTTGAATCATTTAGGGGAGTAGTCATCTTGACAAAAACTATGCAGATCTTATCCAGTTGTGGTGTGAGGAATTCCTTTCTAGAGATGTCAAAGTCCTCAGAAGATGTGTAATTAGCAGCATTGATCATTTTTGTTCTTCATGTCACTTACACTTCAATAAAAGTCTTTGCAAGAGCTCTCCTTAACCTGTTAACAAAAGTTATAGGCAGTAAGATCGTATGCATGCAAAATGAGTGTTCCTTCTATTGTTTTCTTTGCTTTTATACCCTGAATCCTATTTCCTCTGAATTTTGTGATTTTCTAGTTTTGTTTACTGCTGTGGTAAATTTTCTCTTTTAATTACTTTCTCTCTAAGAAAGAGAGAAAAGCTACACAGCACAAAGACATCACTGAAAAGCTCAATACAGAGGAGCTTTGCAAGCTTTTCTAAGATAAAAACTCTGGAGATGATCCAAAATCCAGTGAAGTCTGTGAAAAACCTCCCTCCCCCTGTCCTTTGGAATCTGTCCCAGCTGAGGTGCTGCACTATTGTGCCAGGCTCCCCACTCTCCCCAAGGGAAGCAGCCGTGACTACCTGGCTCCAGCTTTTGTTCCTTACACAAAGCACTGGAGAAGAGATGGCAGCACCTCATCTTCTCACTGAAACTGTCTGAACAATGAGCCCAGCATGTTTATGCAGGAATGTATGTGAGTGTTTATATGCCAGCCCGGCTCTTAGAGACTCTCAGTGTAGGAAAATGAGAAAATAAGTACTTAACTGTGCAAGTAATTTCAGCTGGAGCCCATTATCCATCTGCTAATACAGTGCAGCCTGGAAGCTTTGCCAATGACAGATTAAGGTCAAACAAATGATCATTTCTACAATACACACTCCTCTTCCTAAATGTACTTTTCTTTTATTATGTTGTGAAATTCTGTTCAAAAAGCCTATAATAATGTTATATTAGTATAAATTTCTTGCAGTGAAGCTACAGTGAGTTTCTTGAATAACATTTGGGTGCAGAAAAGCCAGACAGTATATTTAAGAGAGGAACTCTGGTCTCAAGAGTTTGCAGGACAAAAAGGCAAAACACGGAAAGAACTGCATAAAGAAAGTGCTGTTGTTTCATTTTACAGGGGCAGAACCAAAGCAGAGGGCCTTTGGGAATGGGGTATGCAAGGATTACAGGCACAGAAATAATAGTGGCAACTTTAAAGCCAGAATAGGGTGAGACTGAAAATCTCCCATGATGTGCCTGAAAATGTTTTTCCCCAAACTTCAATTTGTGCTGAATTTTTTTTTACAGAAGCACTTCTTTAAAAGATTTTTCAAGATCAGCTGTCTTTAGAGATAAAGTTCTTCAGACAGCTTTGAAAATCCTAACCTGCACAGCTGTGCACACACACAGATTACAAGCAACTTAAGACAAGGTCTTAGTGTGAAGTGTTGAGCAAATCAATCTATAGGGACTGCATGTTCTGCAGACTAAAATATAACGCATCAGAGACAGGAAGGTAATTAGCAGTATTTAATTTTATGACTGCAAAGTTACACAAGGATAATTTAGGTATGTTTTGGATTCAGCCACAGGTCTTAAGCACTAAATAGATAAGCCTTGTTCACTCAGGCACATTGCTCATATGTTTTCATTTTCTCTGACCAGGAGAAAAATGCCCTTTCTTCAAAGTCACACTCAGAATATGTGAATCGAGGATAGCACTGACCTATTTTTTCTTTTTTTTTTCCAAAGAGTATTTCATTATCTGCTGATGAGAAATGCTGCCTGGACGCTGGGTACCATTATGTAAACCACAGCTGTCTCACGAATTCTTGCGTAACGCAGCGAGAGGGGCGGTCCCTGCTCGCCTCCTGCCCAAGGAGCGCCTCTGCACTGAGGATTAGACCCTACCTGGGCTGTCCCGCAGCAGCTGAGCCCCAGCCCTGCTGCTCACAGCGCAGCTAGGAGAGGCTGTGGGGTGTCACTGCCTCGTCAGGGACCGCAGCAGAATGCCAAGCACATGAGGAATCACGATTAAAAAAACGTTTTGAGCAACGATTTTTGACGGGGAGGGTGGCTGTTAAAAACTGGAGTCTGCTAAATGTCAAGGTAGTCAGGGAGTAATTCTGATTTTTTTTTTTAAAGATAGTCCAGAAACTACTTTACTACTCTTCTCAACTTTCTTATTTCCTGGCTAAAAAATGAAAAAGTAGCAGGAGAAGTGAAATCTGACTTTTAAAAGAGAATGCTACACTGTAAAATAAATTTTTTTTCACACACTAAAAAAGCTTTTTCAAAGGTGATGAAGCACAGAGCTGTGAGTGTCTACTCATTACTACACCACAGGAGGTGCTTTGGACCTGGATTTTGCCAGTTCATAGCAGCCAAACAATTTTAATATAGTTAGATACCTAATTCATGTGCCTATTTACCTTCATCTTTCTCTTAAGAATTTCACAGGTGCTCTCTCTGTCCAGCACAGGTATCAGCTGTAGTATGTCATGTGTTTCAGCTGCAGTAGTGAATGATCAGCATTTTTGAAAAAAGGATCAAGGACTTTGAAAAGAAGAAATCAAGACTCTCTGAAAACCAGAAACACACGGCTGGTGATCCCTTGTCATCTTGGTTCAAAGGGCTGAAATATAACATTGCTGGGAAAAAAGAATTCATCATGTTTAACAGAATAACCACATCAGAGATGACACCAGGTTTTTTTTAATGCCATAATAGCACAATTGTTCTACTTTTTTCCCTCCTTGAATGCAGCAAAACGCATTAGTTAAAAAAATTAAAAAACAAAGTCATAGAAGCACCCTTCCTAAAATCTAAGGAGTTTTTCCTTAGCGTCGTGAACTTTTAAGTGACAGAACAATGTTCCACTTAATGGGAAGATGTTAAGCTGGCTTAATTACATCACATCCCAAGTGGATGAACTTCTGTCATGGAAAGATTAATATTGATCACAAATTGTGGAAACTTCTCTCTTGAAGTCCAGCACGGGTCTACAGCTAATGAAGCTGGCTCTCCACTAATGAGAGGCTTCTTATATGAAATCAGTTTATTATGTCCTTGAGCCACAAATGAAAAGCTTCCAATACAGGAATGAAGTTTAAAAGCACATGCAGAATAGTAGCCAAGAACTTGTTGAATTATGGACTGGACTGTCGATTATTTCTGAAAGATTATTTTGACTGTGTATCAGAATAATAGTGCAATAAAATGTGGGAGTGCCTCTTGCACTACTAACATGTTCCTCCCATGTTAGGTGTGTACTTCACATGCTCCTCACACATCAGTGAGGTTCCAAAACACTGATCTCTACAAAATTTCAGATTAGGCAGAGTTTTTACTAATTATTTGCTAGCCTGCTAAGTCATTGAGATATTATTGTACTGTAACCATCAGCAAGCATTGGGAAAGCAGGGTCTGTATCCCAGATTGCAGAAGAATTAGCTCAGACAGGTGATGAACCTTGGGACTGCTTCCAATTTGTGCAGCATTTGGTAGAAAATGCATGACAGTGGATTCCCAGATTTCAAGGACTGCCATACTCAAACTTTCAAAGATCCTGTACTCAGCAACATAAATCACTAGATTACCTTGAAAATCATAAGGTATGCAAAAAAACAGACTCACCATTACTTTTACTCATCTTTCTAGTTGAGAAGTGGCACTTAGAGCTAAGCAGATGATTTCAGGAGCTCTGACTTTCAGCAATAATGGGAACATCATGAGACAGCCAAGACAGCTGGTTACTCAGGATTGTGGCCTATTCTTGTTATACAAGAATAGCATAGCATGTTTTCCCACCAGTATATATCTTGTTCCCAAAAGTTACTCCCAGCGGATCTCAAAGCACTTCCAAGCCCATTAAATGTGTCTTTTAGCATCAGCCTTTGCTAAAACGTCCACTGTTACCCCCCAGTTGTGTCAGCAGCTGCCCTGGCTGTGTGGACCCGGGAGATAATCCCTATTCCACAGTCTCTGGCCTGGGCACATTGTTGGTGCTAATGTGCAGAAGGCAATCCTCCTCACGCTCTCCAGAGGAATGAGGGACTTTGCTCACACCGTGTCCCACTTCCCAGCCAGACTAGAGGAGCACCACCAGAGAAATGTGCCCCTGCTCCACATTTGTAATTAGCTCAATTGCTAAGGTAGTATCTAAATGCTGTAATTTTGACAACATGTAGCTATTGACTTCATGAAAAGTTCAGATTCCTTTTCTCTCCTACCCAGCTGGGAGTCACTGCCTGGTGTAGTTTTGAGCTGCAGTGCTGGGCAGGGGAAGTCTCCCTACTCAGCCTACCCACCTGCTCTTCCCTTCATCCCTCATCTCCTTACTCAGCCCACCCACCTGCTCTTCCTTCATCCCTGAAGGAAGCAGACCCACCTGCTGCACGGATCCTGCTGATTCACTGCTGGGAATGTGCACCATCTGTGCTGAGCCGACACCACCCCGCAGGAAGAAACAGTGCCTCTTGCAGCACTGGTGCTGGTGCACTTGGCACACACACCCAAAAATGACTCACTGCAAAACCTTCAAATGGCCAAACTATGTGTGCTGAACTTGGCTGTCACAGCGCTCAGCTCTGCGTTTCTTGCAGCGCTGAAGTGGTTTAAAGTGTTATGAATACGTTTGACTTACCTGACTAGGGATTTACTGGGCAGAGGTAAATCAAATGGGGTGAAGAGCACAGAGGATGTCACTAGAAGGAACCCTGAATCCCAGGAAACACCTGCTGCTGTCACCCCAGGAGAGAAGGAGGATAGGCACAGGCCAGCCAGGCGATGTGGCTCTCCCCTGGGGTGCATTCATCCCTCATCTCCTAGTGCCTTTCACCCAGGCCAGTCCCCAGCCTTCCTCCCCATCCCCAGAGAGATGGTGCTGGCCTCACTCCTCAGCCTCCCAGCTGTGAAATCACCTGGAAAGCTCCTTCACTCTTCTCGCTTTATGAGTGTCAGGACACTGCTATTCAAGTATTTGCGACTACCTTGTGTGGTATGAAACCAGTGGCATCTGCTGAAAACATGCATTTGATCCAAGCTATTCTGGTTAAACACATTTGCCTCTTGCTACAGAAGTTGTTCCAATGGCATCAGCAAAGGAGTGTCTCCCCAGAAAAATGTTGGTGCTTGCACACATTAAAACAATTGAATCTCACCAAAATTGCTAGTAGGAAGGCCCATTTAAATGGCAATATTTCTTAGCTCTTTAAAAAGCATTTCATTAACTTTCACAACTATAATTGTAAACTCTGATTTTTTTTTTTACAGAAACACAGGAGCAGTTTTTGGCTCTGACACAAGGAAGAATTTATAGGTTCCAGAGGTAGGTTTGAAATGGTAAGCAAAAAGATAATTTGTAAAACTAAATATTAGATTCCAATTTTTTTTTTTTTTTTAGTATTGGAAAATGTATGTTTAATTTAGCTAAGAACAAGAAAAGGTGCAACAGAAGGGGGATGAAGAATGCCATGTCACTATTTTTGATTGGCAAAAACTTATCTATTGCAGTTAGCACACTGGACAGCATAGGACACAGCAAGAGCCTATAGTTGTGCTGACAGTTTTTTGGAAATAGAATGGTTTTCCCTCTCACAGTAACCTTACTTGAATGTACTTACCTTTACAACAAAAATTAGCAGCAATTTATCTTTTATAAACATGCTGTATCCTCTTATTCCCAAACCAACGTTTTCAGCAGTTTCCAATCAAACACAGCTCAATATAGAGGTGCCTGCAGGTAAATCTCCTTTCTGGGTGATAATAAAGATGCCATTTTTATAAACTAATCAACAAAATAATTAAATAAGCTTGCTAGCAAGTTCTCAATTCTGTCTTTATATTTTATAAATAAAATCCCTCCTGGAAATTTCTGGGAAACATCAAGGTTTATTTTTCTTGTTTGTATTCTGAAATGTCATTTTTTTTCCAGATCAATTAGTTCACACTGAACCCTTGTACCAATTATGCTTTATTATGTTGCTTGTAATGCTAATATGCTAACTAGTGTAATTAAACTTTCACGAGCAATATAACTGACTGTGTTCATAATTAAGGCAAGGCATGTACCTTTCCCAGGCTGCCAGAACACCGTCTCTAGGCTTCTGATGTGAGAGTCATCATCTGCCTCAGCAGCAGCCCCCAGCTTGTGCTTCCCCTCATCGACTGGCCACATGTGGGGCAGGACATGAGCAGGATTATCAGTGCCTCCAGGCAGGACATGCCACCTCCAGGCACTAATGAGAAAGGAGATGCCTGACGTGACTCCTCCACTCAGGAGTAAAAATATGCAGCATGGGAGGGAGTCAGATCATGTGCTAAGTTAAAGGAAACACCTGTCTTCTTCCACTGCTGATTACTAAGTTAGGCAGCATATCTGAATTTTCTGTGCCATGTGCACTGAAAATGGAAAAACCTCTGCTTTGGCCATGGGCCTTAATGTGAGGGAGAGAACCAAAAGGGCCAATCAGTGCAAAACATTCAAGTTTTGCATTTAACTTCCCCTTCCTCAACTTTTAAGAGTCCAAGTTGATGAGTAAATGTCAAGCACTGGTGCAACTGGGGGGCCATCTGGTCAGCGCTTCATTAAGAAATTACCCACGTGTGGTGAAAGCACAACCTACAGCTCGTGGTCTGCATCAGCACTTGCCACCATAGCTGGAGTCCCCTTCAAACAGGACAGCATGGATGTGGAGAGGAATTGAGTGCAAATCCTCTTCTAGAGAGTGGCCTCCTCTGGCCCTGTCCCTTCCCTACTACTGTCCTCTGGGAAAGCAAGATGCTCTTTCTTTCCTCTTTTCATGAGGAAAGTGCCTATTTTCATCTTTTCCACAGCCACCCACAGAATAGATGATAATTTTTCCTTCACTTAGTGTGCAAGTTCCTTCATGAATGTGAGACAGACTGTAGTGAAGCAAACCAGAGAAATCTAAGTACAACTTGACTTTAAGAGCAACCACGATATTTAAGGAAAATTTCTTCATAAGATTTTGATACTGAGTAAATGCAAATAACCAGAGAGGGGCAAATGCAAATGCAGTTATCTACAGCTGTACATAAGACGAAACTCTAAAACCTAAAAAGATTGACGATATCTTTGACCATGACTTAACATTGCCCTAATAATTGAATCAAGAACTTTTAACTTGTTTACAACACTTCTAGCATATAAATAAGTGTTCACATTTCCACGATTCCTGAAAATGTGCAGTCCTTTTGCTTTTTATGCTTCAAAAGTTTGCAATTCATGTCATTAATTTAGCTGTTGAAGTCCAACCATAAATTTTAAATTGGAAGATGTTGACCTTAACCTCCTTATTTCAATTTCACCAGCTGAAAAGCTGAGATAACAATATTTACCTATCTCAGTGTCTTCTGATTGTTAATTGCTGCTTCTGAAGTGGATTGACTATGGAAATGTCATCCCTTGATGCCACTCTTCTTACAGGGAAGTTAAAAAACGTATTTGTTGCTAGACATGCAAGAAGCAGTCAAAAGGAAATCATGCTGGACCCATAGGATGTTTCCGAAGAAAATACAACTCCACAGAAACATCTGTGTCCTTTACTGAATCAGTAACAGACTTTACATGGAGTTGTAAAGAAAATGCAGGCAATGAGAACAGCACAGGAAGGAGATGTTTCCCTCTCCCTTTGGCACTACTTGTTAACTAGCACGGTAGAGGGGGTCAGAAGGACCCTCCACACCTGCCCTCGATGGCACAACATGCTCTGAGCAGGGACACCTCTTCAGTTTCCAATTCTGTATGCACACAGCGGGGTATGGGCAGTAGCAGAGCTGAAATGGAACTGCAGAGCATTTACCACAACTATGCAGTCAGAGTTAGCTGCTGACTTACCCCGCTAATTCCTTCTCCAGCAAACTAATGGAAATATATTTCCTTAAGTGGAAGAATTCTGATAGAAAGGGATGAAACAGAGTGAGTAGGATATTGAAAATTGCTTAAATGACAATCACATGGGAGGTATGATTTCTAAAGGGGAATGTTTTACAGATAATCTACTTTCACTTGAATGTCTCCTGGGATGAATCCCATGATGTTTGTGATTTGTGAAAATCACATTATGAAAACACCAAGAAACAATGAACAATGACACCATTGGGCTAGATAAACATCTGTTTATTTTAACCTAGCAGTATGGCAATTTTAATGATTTGATATTAAATAATCTCATTGGAGAACATTGCATTTCTCCGAAGATGAAAATAAGTGTGATCCTATTAGAGACAAGGAAACCTAATAGATAATGCACACAATAGGGAAACAATAATAGCCCCACAATTATTCTGCGAGTTTCTAAAATGTTTTCACACCACACACATCTTATCAGGACACTAATTTTTCAATTCACTTAAATACACGCACAAAGCTTTTTCCAGAATATGTAAGTATATTTGTCTTTCAATAAAAGCCTCTGGTTATTCACATGTTTGCATTGTCTGGTGAAACACCAGTTAACACCAGAGAGACCAATTATCTCAGGAAGAGGTGGAAGAGGAAAAATAAGAAATCCTCTTAGCATGACTCATTGCACATACAAGGAATCACATTTCCGAATATAGGATATTATTATTTTGATACTGTATGAAGAAACAAATACACTCTCTGAAATCCAATACTAAGGCAATAAACTGGATTTGTATCTACAAGGCCTTGCTGGAGACCACTTTGTATCTCAGCATCCTGGTTTATATTAAAGAGTGTAGAAGAAATAGGTGGAAAAAAATCCAGTGCATTGAGTATAACTTTGTCTCTAAGTGCTAGTTTTAATTTTCTGGCCAGTGTTCATTATGTTCTAAAAAGAGAGATAGTTCCAAGATGACCATTTGTAGCCCTTGATGGAGCTACCTCACGTGTACTCAGATGGATTTCTCTAATGGTCCCTGTTGGTAACCCTACCCTATACACCCCTTGCCTAATTATGTAGGTCTATAGATAAGCCATTTGAACCATGAGTCATTTAAAGCATTTGAGTAATGCCAAAATAAGACATTTGTATGTTTGATGTTATATTATACAATGCTCTGCTGCATTTGAGTAGTCTGCAATTCAATTTCAGCATCTATAAAATGGTTATGACATTCACCTTTTCAGCACGAGGTGAGGTATTTTGCTGAAACCTGTCATTCAGTGCAAGCTAAAATCTAAAGCATTCCAAATTTTCACAGGAAAGTGGATAATAAAATGAGATAGTATATATTAATAAATTATGGCAGCAAATTCTAGATTTCCTCTTTAATGTCTTTACTGTTTGAAAATACTTCTATTTCGGCTTTTATGCCAATGTTTCTCCAGTACTGGACTGCATTAGATAGTGGTGTCCAATCCCCAGTTTGAATTAGGCAAAACTCAAATAGAAAGAGGCTTAAACCCATAATATTTCAGAAATAGAAACTGGGTCACATATTAATGCTTTCTCTAGGGTTTGTCAGAAATATTGAAATTAGGATGAATTTATCCCTAACTTCTTTACAGTTTCTTGATGCAGGGCAACACTAAGGATAGATGGACACGTATCTGGGCTCTTCCAAGACTTGAATTCAAACACCACCAGAAACTCTATCAAACAGCAATGTGCTCAGGTCCCAGACTTCCCAGGAGTAGAGAGTAGTACCATTACTGTTATTCAGGGAAAAAACCTAGGGATGGAGAGCCTTAAAGCTCTCACAAGCATGCAGGAAATCTGTAGAAGAGGAGTGAACTGATGAGAAGCGCGAGTGTAGACACACTACACACTTCCTCCATATGGAATGGCATCAGCAGGCTTACTCATACCAGCATCAAACCAGCCTATTTTTGGGTGCATAATTTCATAATAAAGGAAGAGGAATAATTTTAGGAAAATGTGAAGCAGATACATGGTTTATCTTCTGTATGTAGAAAGAATTCCTTTAGGGAGGAACAAAAGATTTTGGTAAAAACAAAACATTACTTATTTATTCTAGATACTCAGCTGAGGGACACATTTTCACACATATATGTGGGGAGTCTTCTGCTTCAGTAGAGTGCAAAAATAAGAAAACAGTTCACAAATAAATTCTCACATACACTAATCCAGTTAACCTCCATCCCCAGCCCCGATGACCTGATAATTATAATCTAACAACGGAATATATACAGGATTATTTCCCTAATAATTTTTATACATGTATTAATGTCCAGTATTGTGTTATTTTGGTAAAAGATATCAAAATACAGAAAAATAAAATTTAACTTAGAGTTTGAGAAACATTTTTCTCTCCTTCTCTTTAGCCTTCCAAGAGAAAGAAATCTACTGACATTTCAGGCCATGGCTGTTTTCCTATTATTATGTGATTTTGTGGCATTTTAAGAAATAATATGCAAAGTAAAAAGGAAAAAGAATTATTTTGAAGATGTAACTTTTAAAATCTAGTCTTCAGAGGTAGAAGACTTCCAAACAAAGATTTTATGCAAATCTCTGATTTTCATCAGTAAAGCAACATCTGGACAACAACAAATTTTCAACAGTTTTCTCCCAAGAAATTCCCTAAGAGAGAAATTCAGAGAAATATGAAAGTTGAAGTTACGTACTGAAGAATTATTGAGAAGCCTCAAGGATCTTCAGCATCATTCAAATCACAGTCTACAGCAGCATATATTTGAAAAGAGCAGCTCTGTGGGGACTAGAACACTCTCCATCTCTCCCCTCTCCACTTGCACAGCCTCCTCCACTCCTGCCTACCACATTCAAAAATATCAAACCACACATGAAAGCAGACTGTTAGCATATTTGGTGTGCTTTACTAATGCTACACTGCTTGTTCTTTACAGTCTTGAGGAAATAATCCAAGAAGATTTAAGTTGCTTCTCTACTTCTCTGGTGAAGCTGAACCCCACTAGCCAGTGCTTAGGTGGTAGGTGCCCACGTTCCAGGTGCCCCTGGCTATCAGGGAACTGCCCTATCTGCCCAGAACTAGCACAGTTTACCCTGAAGCACCTACCTGCTTCTAATCACTGTGGTCCACAGGGAGCTCAGCACTGACAGGGCTGGCAAGCTTTGACTACAAGCCAAGCCGAGATGAGCCAGACCCCAGACCAGGCCTTGAGGAAGTATATTGTTTCTGGAAAGGGCCATGCTTTAGACTTCAGTGCAAACAAAATACAGGTTCATACTGAAAGCAGAACATTAATTATTTTCAGTCATAGCTAGTAAATGAAATAAAATAAAGTAGTATTAAGTTTATACCCTTATGTCCCTTTATTGTATTAACTGCACAGAGATACCAATAAACTGGTACTACAGATGCTTTAAGCAGCATTTAATCTAACTGAGCAAGTGCTGGAAAATACTAGCAACTGAGAAAACACTAACATTCAACAAGATTGCTGCTAGTATTTCTTATTCTCTGGCGCTGCTCTCATCATTTAGCTCAAGCCTTTGGTTTCTAGGAAACATATTGCGACTTCCACTCATAGCTCCTTAGCAGCTGTTACTATTCAGATCAACCAGGATTTCACATCAAGTCTTAGCCAGAGCTTAGGAAAACTGAAACTCCAACCTTTCTCCTTCCAAAGGACTTTTTAACTGGGGGAGTCTTAGCAAGTGATAAGACTTGAGAGGGAACATCTTAATAATTTCTTCAGCTTAATTCTTTACCTTGAATCTCTTTTCACACATACCTTGCCAATAGTACACCACCTGATGTTTTTTTGGCTAGGTTAATTGCACTTTGATGCCTCACAGCAGCTAGTCTGCTTACAGTCCTGCTACAGCCCGAGCATATCACCCCAATCAAAAATACATTATAAGGCATAATAAAAAAGAGGTTGGATTTATTAGCCTGCTAGCTCTGCCAAGAGTTCAGCAACCCCAGAAACCAGTGTGCTTACATCTGTGCCTATAAAACTCTCTTGAGATTAACTTCTAGCAGACAGTTTTTGAAGATGCAGGCACTCTGTTTTGAGGACCAATGTGAGGTTTGGAGGCAGTAATTTTGAAAGTCTCTCCCCAAAAATCCAAAAGATGCTGTCAGTAAAAAGCAGTATCCTTTCTCTTTCAGCACCTTGTTTCCCTTGGTGCCCCCATTTCCTCCATGGACCACCTGTTGTGGCCTTTGGCAGGGACCAGGTCAGCCCTGGGATGATGCTGACTTAGGTCATGTCACCAAACCCACTCCCCACACTGGCCTTTTGGGGGCTTCAGCTCCTCTCCCATCTGTGAAGATGGGAGGCTGCTCAAGAGAGGTTTCCTTTGCACTCTGAATGCTTCCTTCAGTGGTGCTGCTGGAAATGCTGTGAAAGAGCTCCAGTGTCCACAGAAACCCCTTCTGTGCATCTCAGAGTTTTTACCAGCTGCTGAACAGAGAGAGGGAGTAAGTGAGCTGGCTGTCATGTTTAACACTGGGCTATTGCTACAACTGAAGGTCCTGCCAGGTAACGAGATGCTGCTCCATCCTTTCACCTGCTCCCACCACAAACCTACAAAGAAAGCAATGGGTGAGGAGCCAAATGGGTACAGAAAAACCTGCCTGGTGTGTCACCAAGGGTTTATAAAACCCTTGGATCACTGAAGTGGTTGAAGATGCCAGTTGGTGGGAATACACCAGCAAGGTGCCTGAACAGCCTAAATGCCTTCCCAACAAATGCTCACTCAGCCTCAGATTACCTAGGAGATTTTTACAGGCAGATCAACTAAGGAAGTGAGAAATACACCCTGATTTTCAGAAGCGAGTGCTTAGATGTCAGATGGGTAAAGAAACCCAAATAACCAGGCTTCTTGTTGTTCAGAAATTTTAGACATCTGAGTAATGGAAACAACCAAAACTAAACTTATTTTATTTTAGAAACCAACACTTTTGTGGTGACTAGATTTCATCTTTTAAGAATACTGGCAGTAGCTTTCAGCGCATTATGTATTTTTTTCTTAGGTTAAATTGTTGAATGTAAGAAGAACATATAAAACTTACTGAGTCTTACTTATCTTGCTCTTGTCTTTACTATTGCACATAAATCTCATTAAATCTCAATTTCAGAATGTTTTATAAATGGAATTGCTTACAAACCTTAATGAGGCAAATTGGTGTCATCTCATGCTGTAGTCATTCCAAAAATTGGTTTTCTTCAGGGGAAGATTTGGCTGCATAGGGCCAGGTGGTATCTGCTCTGGGTATTTTAATTTCCTGGCTTGGTAATTCCCAGCAATAGATTTTTATGAGATACAGATGATGATAATGACTAATAATTCTGGGGTATTTGTTTTGAAATGATAATGTTTATTTCTTTTATTTTGATACAAAGTTTATAAATACTAGCATTTAACTTCAATTATATTAAGTGGTTTCTTTTCCAGATGAAAGGTTGAGACTGACCTCTTACATATGTCATGAAAACAGGGGGGTTTTGGGATAATTTGAAAGAATATGCAGACCTAATCTATGGCCTTTCCTCATATTCTTTTAATTTGATTTACACACTGAAACACAAGTGACAAGAAGCCCTGTTTGTCAGGTATAAGCTGTGTCACTGAAAGAACCAAGGAACCAGAACAGCCTAAATCATCTGCTTTACATCTGAGACTGTGCCCAAGCAGAGCAGCCTTGGTGGTGCCTCTGTGTGACAAAGTGAGTGGCTGCATCAGCATCCTAAAGAGTCAAGTAACAGTTTATGCCCAATTAGCTGCATCAGCTAATTGTCAAACTGCATGCAGGTTAAATAATTTGAAATACAGTCTCAATACCTGTTGTAAAAGTTAAAAATTCAAGGGGAAACATCATGTCTGCCCTGTTCCAGCCTGACACCTTGCTTGAAAGCTCAAACTGTTCTTTGAGAGAAGAGATGAAAGTGACAGGCTGAGGTGAGAGAAAACAGTTTTCATCTCCAAGGTCCCTGCAGAACTACTACAGCTGTGGGAGAAAACTCCTCTATTTCTCCTCTATTAATAAGCTGATAAGATAAACTGAACACAGAGAGAAAAAAGGATGACTTTTCAATTTTTTTCCTGTATAACTGTTTTTTCCCCTCCAGTTAGCATTAAGGTTTTTCAAGGTTATTTTTTGTTGTTGTTTGTTTTGGTTTATTTCGTATTCAAAGTTACTGATCCCTGCCTCTTTGCTAACAAATTCTACATAACTTTTTAAAAAACAGTCTGGTAGTATGGTAGATCTTTATTCTTCTGGATTGATTTTATAAGACAGAAACAAAACAAGTATATTGAATTAATGAATTCTTACGGATGAGCTGAATCTTCATTAAAAATCCTTTTGCTCCCCTGTAGTTAGAATTATTTGGGGGCTTTTTTCTGCTATTTGAGGTCACTAGAGCCAAAAGTCTTTCTGGGCTTTTCTGACGAATTCAGGCTGAGAAAACTCAAATGCTTCCCACCTGCTGCAAGATCTCCAGCAAAAATGAAGTTTTTTCAAACTACATATGCTATTCTAAGAGGTAGCATTCTGCTGAGCAGCTCATTGACCACACTAACTGAGGAGAACAAGAAGTTAAATGAACGGAGCCCTTAGAGTCTGTGAATACAAATACATAACAAATGGATAAGCAGTAAGTGTAAGAAGGGAATCCTACAGTGCTGTCATGCTGCAGGTAAAGACAGCTCGGAAGGGTTTGATTTGGGAGCAGACACACACAGCAGCAGTGGAGAAAGGGCCTGTCTTTACCCAAGCAAACAATGGGAGACAGGCAGCATGAGCATAGCTGGTAATCTGCACCAGCTATGATCTCAGAGGTGTCTGGAGGTGAGGGGATAGTTTAATCTCCTCCTTTCCCAGTTTAGCTCCTTTGCAGAAGCAGCCAATCAGGGAGCTATTTAATACTAATTCTGCTTACAGATATCCTCCTGCTGGGCATTGGGATAACCCTGCCAGTTAGGATTCATCAAGAAGCTGCTGGGCTTTGTATCACCCATCACGTCTGGTTTACAAAATGTTTTCTTATAAGACTGTAAACACCTGCTATTTGGGGCCCTTTACTCAGAGTTACATTTTACTTTCCCTTCCTACCTTCTTCTAGTGTAAAAAGTGTGGCTCATACTCTGTCTCACCTCGTGCAGAAATGCCACCTCCTTTCTCTCCCCTCAGACAGACAGGGACTTGGATCTTGGACATTCACTTGCTGAAGGATGTCAAATACATGAGACTCACTTCAAAAAGAAAGCTAATATCCTATTTTGTTGGCCAAAGGACTTCTCCCCACTGTTTCCCTGCCAGAGAACGGTGCTAATCCACGGCATTTGAAAGGGGAAAGAGATGTTAGAGGAAGTGTGACAAAGCAGGAACTCAATTTATATATGCTTTATTCCTCTCAACCTAATCTCCAAATGCCTCCCATAAAAAAGTACGTGCCTGGTATCTCTACAGCTGGTAAAGCGTCAGGGCTGATTAAATGAATTATTTGCTTTTAAAGCTCTGATTCGAAGCACGGAAATTCCGTGCAGTCATTCCCCAAAGACGAATTCCGCACGGGCTCGTTGTGTCCCTGAAAAGTTTTGCGTACGTCGCTGCAACCGCGGCTGTCGGGACCGGCGGCCGCCGGGGGTCCCGCCGGGCCCGC
>VYXF01004792.1:55781-167364 GCA_013397295.1 Polioptila caerulea | reverse complement strand
GCTCCGGGCGCCCTGAGCGCCCCGCGGGGCCCAGCGCAGCCCCCGCGGCCCGGCGCCGCGGCCGGCATGGTGCTGCTGTCGGGGCACGGCGAGCAGCTGCCCGGGGAGCGGGTCTGCCCCGCGCCCGCCGCCGCTAAGGAGATGCCCGGCGCCGAGGCGGAGAGCGGCCCCGAGCAGGGGGCGGCGGAGGCTGCCGCCGAGGAGCCGGACGAAGAGGAGGAGGAGGAGGATTACGAGGAGTACGAGGACTTCTCCGAGCTGCCTGACACCTGCAGCATCGCCTCAGACGACTCCTTCTACCCCCCTGGGGGGCTGGACGACGACGACGAGGACCTCTGGTCTCTGGAGGGGGGCGAGCGCGACAGTCCCGAGGCGCTCAGCCTCTTCCGAGCCTGCTGCACCAACAACAGCATCGTGCTGAAGGCGCTCATCCGCCAAGGCCCCCAGGAGGAGGAGGTGCGGGAGGCCGACCGCAACCGCAGGGTGAGCATCCCGCGCCCTCGCAGCCCGCGCAGCCCGCCCGGGGCACAGCGGAGCGGGTCCTGAGCGACACCCCTCCCGCTCCCTGGGGTGCTGCTCTGCAGCCCCGTGGCGGACGGGACCCCCGGCAGCGAGGAGCGGAGAAGGGCGTGACGCTTCGCCTTGCCAGCCCTGACTTTCCGCCCTTGGCTAAAGAAGGGTCCGGTTTACGGGATGAGACAGAGGTTGGGATTCCGGTTTTCCCGCGGTCAGTTTTGAATCGAGTCTTGTTTTCCCTGTATTTATTTGGGACCTAGAGGGGCATTGTTGGTTGTCGATAATAGTTGTGGTCAGCATGTAAAAACCTTCCTCTTTTCTGGGCTGTTCATCCCTTGCAGCACTTTATGTTGTTCACCTTGAAATTCTGAGCTGTTGGTAAAAGTTTATGGGTTTTTTGGGTTTTTTTTAACCTTTTTTAAAATTTTTCCTTTAGCTCCCCTGAAAACGTAAGCTTATTCCTGCATCCTAGACTGCCAAGCAGGACTTGGGATATCCTGTACTAAAATAAGCATTTTGCAGAGTTCTTCTTGTATTTATTTTGTTGCTGTTAATCTATTTTGGGGGTTTGTATCAGTACCAGTTTTGTGGTTCAGTTTTTGCTTGTTACTCAGTTATTGCAGGGTCAGAAGTGTACTTCTCTAAATCAGAAGGTGAAAACTTGAGAAAGATTTCCGGGTTAATGCATTATTGGGACGTTTGAACAGCAATATTGATGATTACTGCATTACTGCAGTTTGTTTTAAACCTAAGAAGTTTTTTGCATAAGCGATCTGCAAAAACAATTCTGTGACTATTCTGTAACAGCAGTGTTTTGAAAGAAAAACCTGTATTATTTTAATTGGGCAAGTAACTTGCACATTCTGGCAACATAAGTGGTCTTTTCGTTGAAAAGAATGGCATAATTTGTGTTTGGTTCTGTCTGGAGAGGGGCTTCTCTTGTGCCTTAGATTTGTGTACTTCTAGGATTTTTCCTGAAAATATCTTTACTTCTTCTCCAAAGGATTGATTTTAATACAGATTTTTAGTGATCTGGCTTATTGTAAATTTCTTTAAAAGACAAAAGATCATATTAACACATCCCAGGGAGAAGCATCCTAAGGCTTGAGGGTGGGAATGAGCAACACAGGACAGAAATAATTTACATCAACTCTTCTGCCCAGGCCAGGATATGGTGTGGTTATACTTTAGCTGGTAACATGTGAGATCCAATTGTACATTACAGGATATTTTGAAGATCCTGCAGTACACCTATCCCGTGTACTAGTGCTGTGCCCGGGCTGCAGCCCAACCCCAGCCCCGGCATCGTGTGGGGTTTGGGATCCAGCCTCTGCTGACATCCATTGATTCAGCATGTCTCAAGTGTGTGATGGTACAGGAGGTTTGGCCCCTCCATGTGTGTGGCATAAAGGGCCAAGTGCCCCAGAGCTGTCCCTTCTGAAAAGGTGGCCTTCCCACTCAACAGAGGGCAAGCAGCTGCAGGAACCCTCCCTCTCAGGGCTGGGGTCCTGCACACCTGGGTCAGCAGGTATGACAAAGTTCACACAAGCATCAGCCCTCCTCCTGCAGCTGCTCCTTTGGCAACCCTGATCAGATCAGGGTTGTGAAAGCAGCAAATTCACCTGCTTGGACAGCCCTCCCTTCACCATCCCCCTTCCCAAAAAGCAAGTGGCTCTTTTTCTCTTCATCTTTGGAGAAAAGAGACAAAATCTTAGTTTGAATCCAGAAGTTTATTTTCTTTGTTCATACTTTAAAAACCCAGAAAACCCCAAAACAAAACAAAAAGGACATCTACTTAGGCAAATATTCCATTTGACCTGAAATTAAATTTTGGCATAAAATTCTGTTTTCTTCATTTTTTATGAATACAAAGTAAAAAAGTTCTAGAATTCAGCAGCTTGTGAAGCTACAGGTGTGATGTGGTAGACATGAATTCACTTTCTCTCTGCCTTCCTCACAGAAGTGCCCCAATCACAGCAGGACAGAGCAGGACAGTCTGTCTTTTCCAGACAGATGTGAATGGGCTGGGAGAAATCTTTTGACTAGGAGGCAGAAGCTTCACGTGTGACTCCTGCTCAGAGATATTAAGGCAAGTTCTCAGTATTTTGCAAAGGAAAACCACCTTTTTTTGAGAACTTTACCTAAGAAAATGGAAGCTTCACTCAGACATTTCATCACTCTATGGATTTTTTTTTTTTTTTTGCTATTGAATTTGAATATAAAGTCATTGGACATTATCCATGAACAAGATAATTTTACTGCCACAAAGTAACAGAACAAGTTACACGTTCCTGTTGCTCTAATGAAGTTTTTAGTTGCTGAAACTAAAACTACTGTTGGCTTTTGCCAGAATGATGTTTATCTGCAATGCTATCTTGTATGCATTTATTGGAAAGCTCTATTTTTAATTTTTTTTCCATTTTCTCTTTTTTAGCCTTTCTTTAACTTTTTTTTCCACGCTGTTGACAAATAAGCTGAACTTTTGTTTCTTCTAAGTTTTAGGGGTTTTTTCCATGAGGCAGGGGAGAGAACAAAGAATAACTTGCTTTTTGAGAAGTGTGATGGTGAAGGGAGGGCTGTCCAACTGAGGTTATTAACTATTTTCACCACCCTGATCTGATAACCTCAGGTATGTAGGTACAGTACAGTTAATTTTCACAATTTCAAAATCAAGTTTTCTTCAAAACAGACAAAACAAGAAACAAGTTATTGCAGTAAGACTACACTATATTTTAATTCTGAAAGTAAATAAACTCAGCTCACAAAATGTAACATTAAGAAAATTCCAAACACCCTAAATTGGGCACATGAGCCTGCTTTGTTTTTAATTAGTTTTACCTTGTCCCTGAAGTGTAAATGTATAAATTTACAGTGTAGAAGCAATTCTCCTGAAAATGCTAGGACCCAGAGGTACCCTTACTTATTTTTCTCCACCCTTTGTGCCAAAATACATCAATTGTCTCTTTAGAGTCAATTTGCCAAGCCTGGATAATGGCTTTTTGTGTCATTTCTTCAGAAGGGGATTTTCCCCATAGTCTGTTCATGAGCTGCAGAACCTCCTGCCAGGCACAAGTTTTCATTAAATTCACCTTCCTGCAGTAAAGCAGACTCCACAACATCTGATTTATTAGTCACCACATGTAGCCTGAAGATCTGTACCTTCCCTGCCTCGTTTTCATTACTGTCAAGACAACAACAGTTTATATATCATTGACTGCAGAGGATCCCCAAATGGCTGATCCCCTCATTTTCTCTTGCACTGCAGTCTGTCCATGGAATCCTGAAAGACTGGATTGGTACTGCTCATTTCCTCTCCTTGCCCAAACTAACATTGAAATATTTGGAAAATAACCATGACAGCATGTAACATACTAACTGTACACCATGCAGGGTAACTTCTCATTCTTCAGTGTTTGCCTATTTACCCTAACAATAAAGAGGGATTTGAAAATAGACAAGGGAAAATAAAATCATGGCTCTGGTGAAATTTTCTGACCTGACTGAGACCTTAGGATCGTCTGACTAACGGTGCTACTTTTCACCTTGTTGCACGGGGACTGGTTCTTCTTCCTCACTAGCCAATTGCTAGAATTTCAGTTATTTTTATCTTATCAATTTAACATCACTTAATAACAAATTTTGCCTGGTGACCAGGATTTTATATATATATGTATATATATACTTAGAAAGACAGAGTTTAAAAATCTGGTGTTACCTAACTGCAGAATTCAAGCAAATTTAGAAATTTGCCATGACAATAGAGAAAGCATTAAGAGATGGGGGAGAGAGAAAAGAAGGCAAAGAACATTCCCTTGCCAGTTGGAAAATAATCACTGCAGCTGATCCGCAGAAATGGTTTGTGCTGATCTTACGTGTGGTACAGCCCATATTAGCAAGAATATTCCATTGTAGGTTTTTTCAGTTTTTCTTTTTTTTTTTTTTTGTCATTACTCAATGAGTCTTTTGTCCAGTTCCATAGACAGCTATGGACAAAAGTGTGGGAATATTTCTCTGAAGGCAGCCTAGGCTTGCTTGTGCGCTGCACGCCACGAGTGGGTGTTTTGGACTGGCATCACTCACCTGGTTTCCTCACTGGGCCCATGATGGCATTCCAGGTATCTGACCTGTCGTGTTGCTCTCCTGCAGGCTGCTCCTGTACTGCCACAATGAAACTGCTTCAGGCAATTCACCTGGTTTACGGAGCATTAACCTTCAGAATTTTACACAGAGCAATGCACAGTGAATCCTCCATAGAGCTGACCCCCGAATTTGTCTTTGCCAAAGGGCTGGGCTTCTGAAATTGCAACTGGTTGTGAAGGACAGGGAGCCAGTAGATCGATTCCCACTTCTGGGTGAGGGAGTTTTGTGTTGGATGATGCTTTTCTAAAAAGTCACGCATCACAAAGAGTGCCAGAGTTTGTGGAACACTCCACTAACTTGTTTTATTGTAATTATTTTTTTTTCTTCAGAATATTAACTTGTAAAAATGAAAAATTAGGACTCCAACATTTTCTGGTGAAGGATGAAGTTCTCCCTGTCACATATTGCTTTTCAGTTTTCATGGCGCATAGCTTAAGTTAACCCTTGTCAGTAAAAGAATTTGAAGAGTATCATCTGCTACAGTGCTCAGAATATTTTTTTAATTATTATTTTCATTGACAGCTTCATTTCCTTCATATTATTTTATACAAAGCATTCTCATGGAAACAGTTGTATGGAAACTTAACATCATGACACTAAACCAAGAAAGGGAATTTTGGGGGGTGAAAGGTCTTTTTAAAAGTCAACAAAAGTAATAGAATTTAAATCCTTAAAAAAGTACAAAAATGCTCAAATGCAGTAAAAAATGTCCCTAGAAATACATGTTTGTGCTTAAAAAGAAAGTGAGTAAGGTAAAGAATTGTAGATGTCAAAAACAAGGGGGAATTCTTCAAATGCAGTAATTATAGCTCAAGATTAGCCATCAGAAAGGAATAGATAGAGCATGGAAAATAGGAAGTGAGCTGGCTAAGAGGGAATTTGGTGAGCTAACCAGAGCATGAACCAGACTGATGCAGGTAGGCACTCAGAGGCATTATCAGAAGAGCGTGGGCAGGTTAGCTGTCTGCCTGCTCTTGTCTGCATTCAGCTGCAGTGTTAGGTGACTAATGCCAATGTAAACCCGGCACAAAAAGATATCCTTTAAAATAACCTTCCTGAAGAAAAGGTATGTGCACAGAACATAATTTCTGTGGATTAAAGAGAACAATAATAAAGATGAAGAGTGTGTGTAGACATAAAGAATGGCAGTGCTGGTCTGTAGTGTACTGCTGGAAATGCATGGCCAGAGCAGATTGTGTCCTTCATGGAGCTGACAGGTAGTATGACATAACTTGTACTTAGTGTCAAATAACAGATGTAGGTCCTACTAGAATGGACAAATACAGATTTGAAGACCACATGAGAAAATTGTACAAGTTTAGTCTAGTTTCAAGTGGTACAACTTCTAGAGAAAGCAGATGAAGAGTAGTTTCTTTGAAGAATTTTGACAAATGGCTTAATGCAAAGTATATGGAACAGGAGGGGTGTTTTTAGTGTGACAGTAGCCCTGGAGTAAAGGTCACATCAATCTTCAGTTCTACTTTAAGCAGTGTTTTACATTAGTGTCTTAAATCAAGTGTGTGGACTCGCAGGGCTCCTCAGAGATGCAGGGATGATCCTGGTTACCAATTTTAGCACAGGTTGACTCCAGATGTTAAAAAATATAGCTGCATCTAAAAACCAATGATAGCCTAACAAGAGTGGTTGTCCTGGACAGCTTTCATCAGTACTTATGATAGACACATAAAGTGTTTTTAGCTTACCATGTCCATAACACATGGGGCTTTGGAATGCCTTACTGCCTTTTTCTAGCAGAATACTAGAGCTTTATTTCACAGTGGATAAAGTGACACTGCGAATGCCTTCAACCCGTTAGGAAATTCAAATTTATGTTCTCATGGAGGAATCACTCAAGAAGGAATATTGGCACTAATTTCCTTTTGTAAAGCTTCTGAAATTCCTCAGGGAAAATTTGTTGAGGAACCATAAGAAGTTGAAACAGAGAGCACCGCTACAAAAGATTTGATTGCTCTGAAAAGAATGAGTTCCTGTTGAGTTTCAGTAGCTTACAGGAGGTACTGGACTTCAAATATGCTGGGAAAGGAAGTGGTCCAAAAGCCCCAATATTCCCAAATTCTTCAGCTCCAAGCTAGGTGCCAGAAAGGCAACAGTGGTACCTTGTCTTATCGAGGCTTTAAGTCTCAAGGCAAGGGCTCTGAGGAAGGAAGAAGAAATGTCCTTGTCTCAGGCAGCAGGTTCAAAGCTGCCTGCTGAGAAGAACCGCAGGAGTACTGAGTTCAGGTGCCAGCTGTGGTGGACAGCAAGACTCCAGTGCCACATCTTTCAGTGTCATTAAGGGCTTAACTCTCATGTCCTTTGGCCCTGCTGGTACTGGAAGAGGTGATCTGGGCTGTGGCTCTTGGAGGGTCCCAGGTCAGTGCTGACAGCTCAAAAGGCAGGGACAGGGACTCATTAGGGAGTTCCCTTTTCAGAGGTGTGGGACTTGATTGTCTTTCACTCAGTCTGACTTGTTGCTGGATTTCAGGGGACACTTCAAAAAGGGTTTTGAAAGAGGCAATAATGTTCACTTTTGTGTGTGGCACAGAAAACCCTTGCCATCATCTTAATTTCAGTCACAAGGTCTTGTGTTTATGCTTGGCAGTATGAACTATGACAATACGTTTAAAATAAAAAACATTGAACAAAGAGTACAAGCAATCAATACATCTATTTGGATCTATCCAGACATTTCAGCAGGTGCTGTTATGTTAAAAATCTGTTCTACTACTCAAGAAGAAACAGACCAAAAGATAAAAAACCCAAAGCTCCATTATACATTTTAGAAAACATTACTGTGTGGTAGAGACCAACAAAAATCAGATGTTTTACTGTAATACTTCTATATGTTGGTAGTTCTTCATAGAGGAGAAAGTCATAACTCTTGTAAAACTTTACAGATGTTGGTTGCCTCCCACCAGATGAGCCAAATGTACATCAAGCTTATGTAAAATTACCTTTCATTAAAGCACATTTTTCTTCCTCTAAAGAGAAGTGAAACATGGTCACCAACTAAAATTCACTGTTGATTTTGAAATAAAGATAGACTTGAAAGGTGTAAGCATCCCTTTACTTATAGAAAATCCTGCTAGATGAGCAAGGGGGGTGTGTGTGCATTGCCAAAAGAAACCATCCCTGGCACGAAAGCACACGTGCAGCTCAGCTCACACCCACCCTGCACAGGGTTAGCATCTCTGGTGTGGACCAAAGGTGACCACACAGCAAGCACTTGGCCTGGATTTTCCCTGAATCCCAAGCTGTTCTCCTAATTCATGAGTGGTTTTTAGGTTTTGAATTCAAACACCCAAACTAGCATCATTTGTTGTGTTATGCTTTTTGGAAGTCATTAACTTTGCTGGTACTAAAATTGGTAAAATACCTATTTGCACATGCTGTATGTTTATTTCAGATATGGTAAGATAGCTTTCAAGTACGATAACACAGATCATAAGATGCTGCAGTTTTTCCTAAACTGAAATTTTGGTCATTAATTTCCCTACCATTTCCAGTTCTTGTTTTTTTTTCGGACAAGTTATCCTGATTTGGCTGAGGTTGGTGGGGGAGGGGTTAGCAATTTATGTAAGTGCTATATTGCCTGCTAAGAATTTTCCTCCATGTTCTTCCTGTATAATCTGTCATTATACTGTGGAATTAGGTTTATTTTTTGGGACTGAAGTAGAATTGCACTAAAAACTAATGGTAGAGTTGCTAAAAACTGACAGTAGATTTTTTTAAATAGAAAAGAAAATCTCTGGAGAATGTGAAAGCAATGAAGAATTCCCACAGGCCTTATTTAGACAGGAGTTCACCTTTAATGTTTTAATAAATAAAGTTTCTCTTAGAAGGTTACCTTTCAAAATTATTTAAAATATTATGCCACATAGGTTTGAATTTACCCGTTTCTGAGTGCTCTTTAATTAAATACAAAAATGGAAACCCTCCAACCTGGGCTAGATATAATCCTTTAACCTACTCAATGAGTCACAATAAGAAATAATCAAGTACTGTAGGAAGAGGATTGTTGTCACAGAGTCTGTGGTTGCACATCTGGCAGTGAATTAGCAATTCAAACTGTATCCACTGTGGGAAAAGCCCACTATGTGGAAATAGTTCCCATTTTCCAATTCTATTATTTTCTATTATGTCCGTTAAATTCCATGGGGAGTAATTTGAAAGCAAGATGATGCAAAACGAGGATGAGTCACGGTTGGGCTTTTGTTGGGTCACACGTTTCAGATGTAGAATGTTCTGAGCCTGGTCCTGTGCTTTCCTCTCACATATGAGAGTTAGGGATTTTGGATTTTTTTGTCTTTTTCCTCTAGTACCAGGCCTCATCTTTGGGACAGCTTGTGTGTGGACAGACCAACTGCTGGCGACAAGAGATGCTGCCAGCAGCCACCAGAGCTCAGAACTGGGCTCATGGAGAAGTTTTGAAGTTTTGTTTCTATTACTGTAGTGGGGAGGCTTATGCAGAATCCATTGTTAATAGTTTTCTGAAGTTCAAAAGTGGCAGATAATGGAACATATTCAATCTGTTCATAAAAGGTGCCTTTCAGGCTCCTTTAAAAGGAGCGGTATTCGGCTTCTTCTTTTTCTTTTTTTCTTTACAAAACCTAAATATCTTGCTATTTGGAGCTAATAGTAAGAGGGCTCAGCTCACCTGTTTAGCATTTCATTGAGAAACACCAGAAGGGTATCCATGTATTCATAAAAGTGTCTTTAAGCGTGGATGAAAGGAAAAGGAAGACTTTGTTTGAAAGGTAGTGTGGTACTTCTGTGTATCTGCAAGTATCATATGAGTTTCATAAAGGATCCATGAAAAGGCAGAGTTAAAGCTCAATTCCACAAAGGAGTTAATTTAAAATGCTTTTCTTTCTACAGAGTTTTCTACAGATTTTCTATAAAAAGAATGAAGCAGCAATAGCTTGTTAGACAAAGAGTGTAAGATAACATGTATTGGCCACTTCTGCAAAATGAAATACCACAAATATTAATGAAATATCACAAATACTAATGAAATCTAAGTGTTTAGACTTATAGAGCCCTTCTGAGCTAGTAAAAAATATAAACAGTAGAGGACTTTTGTGCTTACACTGAGACAAGCTGTACTACACAGTAAATGCCTGGAAGCATGGAACCACACCAGCCAGAGGAAACCTGTCTGGGAAGAAAAAGGTTATTTTCCCTGCTGTCCTGCAGACACTTTGCAGGCTCCCTGCTGTGTTAGGTGAGTCCTGTCTGCAGGAAAAACTGGGCAGCATGACCATATCAGAGATACTGCTCTGCCACACTGCTTCAGCAGAGCTCCCCATGCAGAGCTGGCAGCCTGGAATAAAACACACAGTGTTCCTGGAGGAACAGCCTGGCCAATGGTTTGAGGGGGGAGTGAAGCCACTCATGGCTGACAGGGAAGGAAAACACCTAATTTCAGGGTCTCTGGGAACAGAGTGAAAGACTCTTTGTTGTATTCCAGGGACAGGTGCAGAGGGTGCCCCACAACCTGCAAATAGTGGCTGTGACAGGGCTCAGGTGGTTCTGGGATCCCCCATTAACCTCCTGCCATCACCAGTCAATGGGACAGAGGGCAAGCTGTGCTGAGTCCTGCTGTCATTTATGTGGGGTGGGACTGAATCTTCCTTGCCCCCTATTTATGGCTGTGCTTTCTTTTGTTTCACTGCACTGATGCTGTATGGTCTGCAGGAGTTTTACAGCCCAGAAGATTTTTCCTCTTGTGAGGATGCAACAAGGATGCCCCAAGTGTGAAGACATCCATGAGCAGAGCTGCCTGTGGACTTGGAACTGGAACTGAGTACTAGATACATGCTAATATTTTTAGTTCCTTACTTGAATTAAAATGGTGTGTTTATTTTGAGGTCAGATGTCTCAGTGAATTTACAGCACTTATCTCCGTAAAAGTTCCCATGAAGTACGTAAGGTCCTTTACATATATGTTGATACATGAAGCGAATATTGAAATATTTAGTAGTCAAGTTAAACATTTTAGAAGCAGTAAGTTACTAAAGCACCTGAAAGGAGATTGTGGTAAGGTGGGGGTCGCCCTCCTTCTCCGGAATAACAAGTGATAGGACAAGGGAAACAGCCTCAGGTTGTGCCAGGGGAGGTTCAGGCTGGGTACTAAAAAAAATTTCTTCACTGAAACAGTGGTTAAAAGGGGAACCTGTGTGAGGAGCTGCAGAAGTCACTTGGTTTTTTCATCCTGGAGGAGACCTCATTGCAGTTATGACTTCTTTGGCAGAGGAAAAGGAGAGGCAGGCACTGATCTCTGCTCTGTGGTGACCAGTGACAGGACCCAGAGAATGGTCTGAAGTTGTGTCAGGGGAGGCTTAGGTTGGATATTAGAAAAGAGTTTTTCACCCAGAGGGTGGTTGGGGTCTGGAATGGGCACCCCAGGGCAGTGGTCTCAGCACCAGCCTGTCAGAGTTCAAGAAGCATTCGGACAATGCTCTCAGGCACATGGTGTGACTCTTGGGGTGTCCTGCACAGGGCCAGGAGTTGGACTTGATGATCCTGATGGATCCTGATGGGTCCCTTCCAATTTAGCTTATTCTGTGATTCTGTGTAATTCTGTGATTGAGTGTTGGAACAGGTTGTTCAGGGAAGTGGTGTAGTCATCATGCCTGGAAATGTTGAATAATGAGTAGATGTGGCACTTCACCATGTGGCTTAGTGAACATGGTGGCACTCCATTGAAGGCTGGATTTGATGATTTTAGGAATCATTTCTAGCCTTATTGATTCCATGATTCTAATATCAACTGCCCAGAACAAAAAAAAAAAAAAAAGAAAAAAGAAAAAAAAAGATATGGTGAATAAATGTCAACCTTTCTGTTAAAATTAATCACCCAAATTATTTTCTTCTAAGGCAAGAGATTATGAAATGTCTTTTACTTGCTATTGCCGTTTTTTTCTTTCTGTGGGCGTTTTAAGCTTGACCTAGTTTATGCTTATTACAGTCAGCACAGCTGATTTATGAGCAGAGGCTCCATTCACAGATGGGTGCAGGCAGTGCTGAGGTGTTCAGGTATACATCTATGGCAATGTTCACAGATCACAAATGCATTTACCATTCTCTAAGGATCGGAAGTCAAATGAGGGGAAAAAAAACGTAACCCGAAGGTTCCAAGTAAGATGATGATGTTTTCCAGTGCTTCTCGTATCTCAGGTCCAGCACACTCTTTTCTGCTGCTGTTAAAATTATGAAACCCCCTAGCTATCAGGTGTCAGAAAAAAAGTGCTGTGATCTGTAGGAGTTCTATAACTACTCCACACATGGGGCAACAGATGTAAAGGTTTTGTAACTCCTACATGTGTCTCCTCTGAAAGGGGAGGCTAGTCTTTTAAAGTCCTCATTAAATAAGAAAAATGAACCGGACTCATGGTTGATCTCTTTCACTTGTTTATTCTTATCTAAAATTTCTGCACACCAGGCTTTACCCCAGCCTAGCGAGAACCTGGAAAAGTCTCTCTAGCCTCTCTAGCCTCTAACACACAGATTCAAGGTCTTCTTCAAGATGATTCACCTAATTATGACCACAAAAGTACATTATTTCTACTTTTCTACCTGTTACTAACTAAACTTCTATTCACGTAACGCTGCACTGTGGCAAATTCTAACCAATCATTAAGTGACCCAAAACACTGCAGAATATGGAGTAGATGAAGAAGAAGGAAGAAGCCTAAAAATCACAAGGATCTTCCGTCTTGTCTTCATTTACCTACCATTCTAACAAACCCAAAATCTACATTTCTCACCCTATGATAAATTACATATTATGCTATTATCTAATTTACATTAATGAAAATTCTGCGCCATCTCAAAACCTAGGAAGCCCTTCCCATGGACAAAGGTTAAAATCAGTATTTTTAGAAGGGTTTGGACCTTTAAAACATGCAGAGAAATATTTTCTGCATTCCAGATTCCAACAGTGATCTCTCTTTGGAGCTTCAATACCTGATGCTAGATCAGTAGGAACTATCCTCCTGCAGTAGGTACATAGACAGTAACCATGGGGTGAAATAGATCAACACTGCCAAATAAATGTCATAAATATGTGTGATGTGGGTGAGGATATCACAGAGAGGAAAGGTTATGAAAATTACAGGGGTTTCTTCAGTGTCAGTGGAAGGAAAGAGTGACTGCAGGGCAGGCCATGGTGGTGCAGGAGCAGGGTGCCCAGGGCACAGGTGCTGAACTTGCAGGGACACTCTCACCCCTGCTGCTTCCAGCTCAGGTCCCAGCTGCTGTGGTTGCTGGAGCAGGGGGTCAAACCCTGCCCTGCCTGCTCACAAGGCCACCCACATTCACAGGTACTAACTAGTTATGTGCAAAGTCCACTTTGTTTACCTGTTGTGCCTGTGTTCCTGAGGCACATCTCCCCAGCAGAGTGAGCTGAGGGTGGGTGGCTTCAGGCTGGACTGCTTAGAGGGAAGCACAGACATTCTGTTTGAACACTTCGCAAGCTGAATGTGCAGAGGAGCACAGTTCACAATCCTGTAATGAATATCCTTGGTAAGCTAGCCTACTGTCATTTATCTGTCAGTCTGCAGAGTTTGAAAACTTAGGTCAAATATATCCAAATTAGTGTTTTGAGAATTTAGAAAAATAAATTAATTGTTTTGGGAATAATAAAAAAAAATCAGCATTGTCTTTTCTGTAATGTAAAATAGTGATTGTAATAACAGTTGTGAGTTTAATGTGTGTATTTGCCCTTCTTTTTTGTTTACTCCCTGCTATACACAAAACACATTACTCTGGGGAGGAGGTTTTTAAAATAGTGCTTAGTTACCCCATTTAGATTTTGAATACTTGCCTAAAAATACTGTATTTTCCTCTTTCTCAAGTAATTTCTATTTCTAGTACAGTGGCTGTATCAGTTGTGATTTATTACCATAAAGGAACTAAGAATTAGAGCAAAGCCTGTGCAGTTTGCCAGCTTATCAGTCACAGGGGAAAGGGCAAGTGAGCATGGTTCATGTGATGTAAACCCTAACAAAAACATTCAAATATTGTCAGCATTGCTTTCACAAACTTGCTTCTCTTCCCAGAGCTGTCTCCTGCTATTTCCTTTCAGATTTTAAGGTCCTCAGGGAGCGCATCTGGAATGATTCTACCTCATTATTGGTGGAACTGCATCCAGTAATATTCCAAAATACATGATTTTGAAGTCTACCTGTATTGGCTGAATTTTTAGGATTATTGCTACAAAGCAATATCAATTAGTATAACCATGTTATTTACTGAAATTCTACAGTAAATTCAAAACTCCAACGTGAGATTTACAAATGTTAAGGGGAAGAAGGTGATTTTTGGCTGTAGGGTTTTGATATCAACGTTAGTTAGAATCAGTTAATAGCAACAAGCCCTTATTTTGGATATATTCTACTGTTTGTTTCTTTCCAGAAATAGATTGAAGGAGTCAGACTCTGAAGGTAGCAGGAAATAGCCTACCCATAATCTTCAGGTAGAAATGAAAAGACCAGGTCTGTTCTTAAAAGATTTCCATATTGCTAAGTAGCATTCTCTCTTTTTGTGTCACTGAAATAGAAAAATAACTCCAAACACTGAGAAAAACATTTGAAAATATTCTGCTACTGCTCCTAGGTGCCTGAATACAGAGGAAGAAAAACGTGTTTGATCATTCTTCCACTGCTACTTTGTGGTCTCTTTAGCTTTGTGGTCTCTGGTGCTCTTCAGCAAATCTGGGATGAGAAATCGCAGCATTTGGTTACTAATTGTAAACCATCTAAGCATGTCAGCTTCCACTCCTCAAAGAAGAGAAAAGAAAACAAAACCCAAACAGTATCCTCTGAAATCATGGAAAAGATGGACATTTAATTGGAAAGAGACCGTATTTATTCTTATTTTTTGGATTCTTATTTTTCTTATTCTTTCTTTTTGGATTCAATTTCATTTCTTTTCCATAAAAATTTGCCTTTTTCATTGATATGAGTAAAGGAAGATCTTAACAAACCTTCCTGTTGCTTTTACTACACTGCTGCTTTTCTGCACAAACCTAACTGACCTTAATTCCTATTGAACTAAAAGCCAGTGGTAACTGACAACTTCACAGCCAACCTCCAGATCAAGGCATTTTGAAAGAATGATGAAAATTTTAGCAGTAGTGAGAGGGGAAACCAAGAATTACTTAGAAAATTGATTATATAGTCTCTGAAAATATCTTAAGTCTAAGTTAACAAGAGGTTTTTCTCCTTAAGCAAATATTTAGGCTAGAGATATATATATGATGCAGAAAGGCACATATTGATGAGGTTATTCATGCCATAAAAATGTACTATGAATGAAGATATACAGAAAGTAAAATGCTGTAAAATCAACAGTTTTCAAACCTGGGTGTACAAGTTTTCCTTGCATGTGAATTTAAAAAGAGAAGGAAATTATAAGTTGTTAGTCTTCCAGTCGAGGCAAGACCTTGATATTTCCTCCCTGTGCTTTCTAATATCCAGCTATGTAGGATAGGTTAGAACACACTTTTTTTAAGGGTGGGTGGGAGACATGACATTCCTGAATAAAAAGTAGAAAGGATCATAACCCGTAAAAGAGACTTTGAAGTCATTAAGGTACACATGTCCTTCAGTTTACTGCTCCTTTATGAATCATTGCCTTTGTGCAGCTGATGCAATCTCATCTGACCTCTAACTGAGGCGTGTGAGGGATTTTTGTCTCTCATTTGGTAGAGCTGTGCAGAGTTTGGTGGCCTCCTGTAGCAAGAGGAATGTTTTCTGTGGAATAAAGGGCTCAAAGGCTTTGAATACTTAGAATATCATATCTTACCTTTTCAGAACCAGAAGTACTATTTGAACATTTCTTTGGCCAAAGAATAAAGTAGGAGTCAGACCTAGGAAATGAGACATTTAGCACTGGATGATAAAATGCATATTAGAGGAGTTAAAAAAATGCAGAACAGAGGATGTAGCTTTCAATGCCTCTCCTTCTAGAGGTTAGGGCTGAAGAAACTGCACCTTTCTTTCTTCAGTGCCAAAAGAGAAAAAAAATAAAAGTGGGCAAAAGATTTGCCATTTAGCATCTTAATAGTGGTTGACTATATTTAATCATCAATCAAATCTAGAAAAGTCAGTCTTCTGGTTTTGCCTCCATCTCCTCTAAAACTGCTTGATTTGTTCTTGAGTGTGGCTTGTGAGTGACTGCTTGATAAGGACTAAAATTAGAAAAAATATTGTTATTTTTTATGGAGTTGATTCATAGTGGGTTTTGCTTGGTGTAATGTATGCAATTATGTTGCACAGCTGAAAATTTATGTTGTCATACACTGCTAGTAACAGAATACCAAATTTATAATAGAATATTTAGTTGTACCAGCATCCACTCTCTTCCTTTTAAATATAGAAATACCTCTTCATCCCAGAGTTTTATACTCATTATTCCTATTTACGGCTAACCACTCCATGCTTATCTAATGGGGGAAGAGTTTCCTTCTCTATCATGCTCTTCATCATTATGAAATATAAAAATTACACAAATATTAATGGGATCTTCTTTGCAGTATTGCTTCAAAGCAAGTGTGTTTCTTCTCATCTCTTAGAAAATTCCATTGCTTTGGAGTTGAGCACCACAAAAATGAAGAAAATTGTATTTGCAAGTCATCTCTCTACTATTTCAATGAACAAGTCTCTCTAACCATCCAATCATTGCAGTTACAGCTTCCTCATGAGGGGAAGAGGAGGGGCAGGCACTGATCTCTGTTCTGTGGTAGCAGAGACAGGACCTGAGGGAATTCCCTGAAGTCCTGTCATGGGAGGTTTAGGCTGGATATTAGAATAAGGTTCTTCACCCAGAGGGTGACTGGGCACTGGAACAGGCACCCCAGGGCAATGGTCACAGCACTAAGCCTGAGAGAGTTCAAGAAGCGTTTGGACACTGCTCTCAGACACCCGGTCTGACTCTTGGGGATGGTCCTGTGCAGGGCCAGGAGCTGGACTTGATGGCCCTGATGGATCCCTTTCAACCCAACATATTCTGTGTGATTCTGGGTGTTAGTTTCCACCAGTATACTGAAAATTTCCTATAAGCCAGCTATCTTTTCTTAGCGCCGGGGGCCTGCAGCATCATTCAAAGGTCCCATAGTGTGTTCAGATACTGCTCTCATTAGTGAGCTGCTATCAAAAAAATGCCACCCTGCAGTCGAGCAAAGTCTTGACATACCCAAAGACTCTTTTAATTCAACTGCTGTGGCGCATAGAGATGTGTCAAGCTCACTGCAAACAGCTCTGAGAAACCTCCATCAGATGTGTTTGATACATGCTGGGTTTTTTGTAGAGTGTTTCTTCTCAGCAAAAGCTGTTCTTTTCTTAGGAAAACTGTGCTGTAAATATGTACTATTTCTCTCATAGGTATAAATCCCTAAATTAAAAAAGCAGACTGCTTATATGAATTCCTGGACTCCGGTCTTAATAATATCTGTTTCACAGTTTATTTAAATATTCTCCAGTTTTATGAAGTAGGAGATCTGTTTTTGGATTGTTTGATTGAAACTGTTTTATAAAGTATATCTGTTGTATTAATGATATAGCTGTTTTAATGAAGACAAGTGATCGCTAGAAATTCCAGCTATTTGAATATAAATATGAAATTGCTTCTCTCTCTTTTTTTCCCAAGTATTTAACTCTGTCTTCTTCAGATTCAATAGTATGTTAATGTTCAATTGCTCCCTATGTTTCTTTATTGCTTAGGTGAATGGAGTGCGTTCATTCGAAGATTAGGTTTTTAGATCCAAGCACAGAGGCAGGAGATTTTTTCCTGCCTTTTATTGCATGGAGCTAGACTCTCAGCTGAGATAAACAGGGTGGTCATGGGCTCTATGGAAGAGGAAAGACTCACTCTGCTCTTGCCACCAGGCAAGGACATGCAGTACCAGCATGTGCTGCATTTGCTTATTAAACTCAGGTTGTAATACTGTAGTTGACTTGAGACAGCTAAGATGGGGATGCTACTGTGTCCCACCTGGGCATTCCAAACATGATTTTTACCTTTCTCAAACTGTCTACTCACACCCTGATACCTGTCACAGCTACAGGGAATCCTTATCTAGCCAACCGAGATAATAAAAGGGAAATTTAAAATGGGAAGGCACATTTAAGAAAAAAAAAAGAAGAAAACCAACAACAAACCCCAATCCTTCTTTTGAACCACTTTATTCATGATTTTTAAAAGGTTGTGAGCTACTAGTGAGCTACTAGAGGAAAAAATGTGCCTCTGAACAAATTAGTTCTATGTCACAGTGTGTGTTTTCTCAAACAAAAAATGCCAGACAGAGCCTCTTTCAGATTTATAAGGAGGCTGAGCCTATTCCTTAAACACAGCACTAAATTAATGTGAGGCTATTCACTGGACTGCAAGCCAGTAGCAACAGTGTTCTTGGTTTATCCAAGTGCTAGACTCTGATCTTTCAAAACTGCAGTTCTGCTTTTCCTTAAAATAGATGTATTTTTCACAGGGTGATGCTAAAGCTTCAGGAAGGAACCGTTTCTTAATGAGAAGCCTGAGGCATGCTGGATTTCCTCTCCAGTGGCTGTGTGCAGCCTATCAGTTACTTTATTACTTAAATAGAAAGAGTTGTAGGTTGATGGGTTTTATAGTAGGAGTCCTTGCTCTCTAATCACCCATGAACTTTACAAAGCCAGCGTTGCTGGTGTTAGTCACAAGAGCACAACTCTGTTTGTCCTTGACAAAAGCACATTTACATAAAAAATAGAGATCTTCCTGAAACACAGGTCATGTGTTCTGCTGTAATTTAAAATGTGATCACAGTCACCAGAGGTTCTAATAGCTACAAAAGATAAAAACGATGAGAATAAAATTACAGTGCTCGTGAACCATGCATTACTGCAAAATTGCATGCTTTGTTTGAAGGCAGTGCTTTCACCCAGAGCTGAAAATCTCCAGCATTCAGAAAGAGTGAAATTTTCAAGACTGCATTAGAAAAATAGTTATTAGTGCCTCTTTTCTCTCTCTCTCTCTCTCTCTCCTCTTTTTTTTTTTCCTTCTTTTTACGGAGACTCACTTTTCAATGCAATTTGTGGAGCACTAGTAAGGAGCCATGCACAGGTGGGAAAGAGTGAAAAACTTCCTACAAAGTCAGGAACTGTGGTACTTTCCTCCAAGTTTCATAGGCCTGAATACTAGGAGTAATATCTACATCATAAATACCTGTACAAAAATACATTTTTTTTGCCTCCAGCATGGTCATCTTTGACATTCCACGGCAGCTGCATTCCACAGAGCTATAGGATTACAGGATTGCAACCTTTTAGGATCACAAGAGTTGACACTAATCCACATCTACAAAAATCCACTTTAGGTCTCTGAGTGAAAAACAGTCCCATCCATTCACCACAGATGTATGTATTGCTCAAAACCACTTGTTTTCTAACAAAAAGCAGGAGACTTTTTTTTTTATATTCATGCGAAAAATATAAAATCTTTGTTAGAGCTAGAGAAAGAGCAAGAAGGGAAATAAATGAGTGAAAAACTAGTCTAGGTAAAACCAGAAGCATAACCTAGATGAAAGAAATTATTTCATTGTGTAAAGCCTAATGATAAGGGCTTTCAGGAACCTGGACACTTTGACATCCAAAGAACCATTGTCACTTGCAGTAGCTGATGATAAACAGAAGAGGCAAGATAATGAGATCCCATCAGCAGAATCTTTGTTTGACAGAAGTAAAATAGCAATGCCTGGTCCAGATGGAGAATCTCTTTTGTATCTACTATTAATATTTCAACATACATTTCTTTCTGAACATCGGTATTTACCTTGCATTTCCATGAACAAGTTTGTTGTTACCGTGTTATCCTCTTGTCTGAAAAGAGTATTTTGACTGTTGCTATGTGATAGCACATCTAGACAGAAGTATGTAAAGGTGGATCCTACAGGGGAAACACGATTACTCTCATTGGAGACACATGTGCCCTTCTGCTGTGCAAGGGCAGCTGGTCCTTTTCCCTGTCTTTTTTTCAGCAGGGAAGAAAGTTTACCACATTTTCCTGGTCCGTTCGGGTCAATTTCAGGATCAATGAACTTATTATTAGAAGATCCAAGATCAAGAGGGAGAGTTATTATTAGAAGTGCTAGAGAAAAAGAAGCAATGAGGTTCGAGAGGCGGAGCACAGGGTATGCTGGGAAGAAGATAACAATGAGGGAGTTACGTGTCCACTGATGCCATTATGAAACTCATTGTCAAATGGCACTCTAATGTGGAGGCTGGGCTTCTAGTGCTCTTACAGCTTCTTTAGACCAAGGGGTGAGGAAATAGGCTGGCACTATTGTGTATGGTATTACTGAATCATAGAATCATACAATGGGTTGAGTTGGAGGGAAGTTTAAAGCTCATCTAGTTCCACCCCATTATGCAGCACTGTGTGTAGCATGTGGTCAGTTCCCCTCTTTGGAGTCCCAAGAAGTGTGTACAGTTGCTCTTCTTGGTGAGAATAGGGCCTCTGCAAGGAAGAGCTTTCGCCCTGATGGGTATTTTACTTGATCGAGATTATTTTCTTCTGAGGAAAAAGAGCTTTTAGATTTAAGGTTTTTCTTTGTTTGTTTTTTGTGTATTTTAGTTGGTTGGGGTTTTGGGTTTGTTTTTTTTTCCCCAGTGGCAGATTAGCCACTGATGGACAGACCTGTTCCTGGGCTCTTTCATTACAAGGTTTGAAATCTGGTGCGATTTCACAACAAAAAGTCTCAGAAGAGCAGTAGCAAAATGAATTTACAGAAGGTGGTGGAAAACTTGGTAAACTTCTTGGTAAGGTCTTTCTTAAACAAAACTACGGTACCTTACTGCCACAAGAGGGTGCTTGCAAGCTCATCCCTGGTCATTTCTGAGATATACACAGTGAAAATATTCTGGTGGCTTTAAAATGTTCTTTGCAGAAGAGATGGATTAGATACAGTGATCGATTCTGACGGTGTAAAAGGCTGTACATTCATCTTCTCCCCAGTGTCAAGCTGAAATTTATCTTTACGAAAATTTTGTGTGTCACTATTTTTGGAGAGGTCCCCTGAAAAGAAACTATGCATTCAAACACTCTATTAAGCTTCCTGCAACAGATCTCAACTACAGCCTGCCTGCATCTGACAGAACATAACAAAAAGGAAAATGCATCTATTAAACGCAGAGAGGAGTTGAATCATGTGCTTTAAAGCCAAAGGGAGCTCTTTTTGACAGAGTCATGTCAGTGCACAAAATGCATTTCACATGGCTTCTGAATGCCTTACAAAATGCTTTTTAAATGTTGCAAACTCTCCTTTTCATCCTAAGTGTGTATGAAGGTATATGTATATTTAAAGACAAGGAGAGAAGTTAACAGTATAGTTTGTCAGGCACAGGAGTTGGAGTTCACATCTAAACTTGCTTCTGAATGAAGGTCTTATGTGCTGAGAGAGTGCACTGCATACAGACCACACCAGATTTGGTTATGCTGTTAGATGAGCCAGCTTTGACTATCATTTTGTTTACCTTTTAGGAGGTTTGTCTTCCTGTAAAAAGAATAAACAAAATGCTTCAGTGATAGAATTCATGGGAAGACTACAATTTCAACATCGAATTTTGAAGTAATCTGGCAATCGAGAGACTCTCCAAAATGTTGTACATATAATTATATCCACAAAAGGTATAGTTTGAGCTTTATTACAAACACCCTTTCTTCCAGTGATACCCAAACCCACTGCAGCTTTGTGCAGCAAATAGCCAAAGCAGCAGGTGATCCCAGCCTCAGGTGTCCTCAGGAGGAAGCAGTCAGCACTTTTCCGCTTAGAATCTACCGAAAGCAGGAAACAGCTGTTCCAAGCAAAGCACAATAACATAATGTTCATTTAAGCACCCAGAAATACATTATCCTTGTCCACAGAATGGTTTCCAGCCATTGGAAGCCTTTGCAAACATTGCTTATCAAGCCAGTGAAAGAAAAAGAAATGAAATTGAAATTCACTCCCCATTTGCTGTAGCAGGACCCTGATGCTGACGGGAGCCTGTCACATTACCTCCCTAACCCTCTGCAGTTAATGGTTTGGGTTGCTAATGTTCAAAGCATCTTAAAGTGAAAATAGGGGATTTGGGGTAGGAATGCCTTCAGGGTTTATATCAGGATCCCCTCATTAAAACTCAGTACACAGAATCACAGAATGGTTTGGGTTTGAAGAAGCCCTGAAGGTCATCTGGTTCCAAACCCTCTGTGATGGGCAGGGACACCTTTCACTAGACCAGGTTGCTCAGAGCCCCATCCATCCTGGCCTTGAACACTGTCAGGGATGGGGCACAGCTTCTCTGGGCAGCCTGCTCCACTTCCCCACCACCCTCACAGTACATCATTTGCCTTCTTTTCTGAAGCCAGACCTCTTGCTTTTTTTGAAGCAGAATGTCCCGTGTTTAGCACTGATGCCAAAAGAAGCATAGCAAAGAGGACTGTATAAATTTGGCTGCTTTGGATCATGTGTTACTACCACCAACACTATGAAATCTTAGCACTAACTTTTGACAGTACTAACACTTATTACTTACGTGCAGTACAAACAGGTAAGCTAGGATTAGTAAAGGCTGCTTTATTTATCAGGGACCATCACTATTTATTAGTGGTACCCCACATGATAGTCTAAATAAAATGAAAATATGAAATTTGATCTGATAAAATCCGTGTTGCTTCCTCTACCATTTTCCCATACAACTTTCTGTTCTTTGCTGCCAAGCACCTCATAAACAGCATACAGAACCCTTTCTCAAAAATCGAATTCTAGGCTGTTATGTCATGTCATTGAATCCTGATACAACTTTATCTTATGTTTAATGCTGGTAAGCTCCACTAGATGAACTGTCACTTCATTTGAAGGATATGTTATTTGTATTAAGCAGTATTTTCCTAAAGTTTCCTTACTTAGTCCATCTCTAAAATTATGCCTTGTTTAGTTCTCTTGTGACCAGAGATCTTTGCATACATTGCAAAGCTTTATTTTGGACTGATTGCATACATCAAATATCACTCTGTGGGAAAATGATCCCAGTTTCCTCTCTCTCCATATAAATGTCTTGATTCTGTATATTGCTTTGTTTCACATCAGTTGACTGTGACTAGCAAAGGAACTTCTTCCTGCTGAAACTTCACATCGATGAGTAGATTCCTAATCCTTTACCTGCTGTCACTGAAAAATAATATAGTATTTTAATAAAATTGGTACTGAGCATGAATGTGTATATCTGCTAACATCTTGAGCAGTTTTTGTTTTTTTTTTAAATATGTGTCAATGGAATCACATTCAATTTCCTAACTCAAGCATCTCAATGTTAAAATATGCCCAAGCTAGTTGTGGCTGCTGCTGGCTCTTGTTCACATGTTCAGCTCCAGCTGAGGTTCAGAGAGGAAAGAGAAGTAAAACATTTTTCATGTGATAACATAGATCCAGTTGCTGCTCTTTCAGGAAGTGCCATCAAGTGCCAGCATAAGTCAGAGGAAAACAGCTGGCAATGCAGCCCAAGCCTCCTGCCACTCAGTCAGTGCAGCATCCCTTGGCTCATGTTTTTTCTGCAGGGTTGTCCCCACTGTTGGATGTAATCCTGAGTGTTCTCTGTTTCTGGCCTACTTCTGCCATGGAAATGATTGTCAAGAGGATGTGATATAGCCAGGAACAAAGCAGCCCTTTTCCCTGGTGATGGGGAGAGGAGGTGCTGGCCACCACTGGCTGCTGGTCAGGTTGTGCAGTCCAAAAATGTCTTCTGTGCTTCATCAGCCCTCCAGGCCTTTGGATACGGTGTGATTTGGGATGAGAGGTGGCGGTTTATAGGGTGAGAGGTGGCTGCAGATGGAGCAGGTAAGGAAAAGAAGTGTGGGAGAGACTCTGTGCCCTCCACAGCTCCTGGAGCATCCCTGGGGTGCAGGATGAGGTGCAGGGCTCCCGAGCACCCAGGTGTTGTCTTACCTGGACTCTGCCTCATGGGAGGATGAGAACTCCCTGCAGGAGTTAGGAGAAAAAAAGAACCACTATTTTTGATGTAATGCTTCAGTTCTCCTCCCATCAGGCTTCCCACGGGCTGAAGATCATCTCTTCAGCTGTCCTCTCTCCTAGACTTTGGTCAAGAAAGCTGTGCCAAAAGGCAGCTGGATGGCTGATGTTGGGATGTGTGGGGCAGTGCAGGAGCTGGGCACATGTTCTAGCCTCCCATAGAACAGTGTACAACCCTTGAGTCCACATGTGCTCATGGGGTTTACATTTCTTACTGAATTATTTGCTTTTATTATGTATCTTGGTATTAGTAAAAAAAAAGAGAAGAGTTAATATCTCATAAACATCTTTCAGAATTGCCACATATTTCTTATATATCCCACCCACTGGAATATCTCTGACTACAGAGCATGTAATTATCTGCCTTCTAAGACCCTTATGGCTCTTAGCAGTTACTTCTGAGTTTTCTGCCAGCTGCTTATATCACCAGTGATGCTGAAACCAATTCAGATGACGTGCATGTTAGTAAATAAGGACAATCCCACTATTTTTATTACCTTTTCCTGTTGTCTGCTTTATTACACAAGTGGCACGGGTTCCCTTCGTTGTGTAATGCAAGCTTTTGCAAGCGTAGTAAAACGAACTTTCCTGGAACTATTTTTAGAGGTGATCATGGGGATTTGGATTAGAATAGATTAAGTAAGGATTTCTGCAGAGATGATACATATACCTTTACTTAAAGACATGTGACCTGACTGATTGAAGAGGTGTTTATGAAATAAGTGAAGCTGAACATATCCCAAAAATTGAAGTGGAAAAGTGATGGGTCATCATCTATGTGTCCACGGACTGGACTGTTTTTATGTACTGAAGTGTGGTCCAGACTGGGAAATGGATCTGTAAATGCTCATTGCGCTGCAAAGCAAAGGTGGCAATTTTGTGCCTTCAGCATTGAGGCACTGGCAGGGACAGTGCCATTTGAGCTTTATTTTGGATACAGGATTGCTCTTTGGACTACTCTGTTCCTCTGCAGAGCAGACAGAGAGTTTGGCACATTGAAGCTCCATCCCTGCTTGGATACCCTTTTGTGCTTCTCTGATCACTTTCCTTGGCAAAATTAGCCTCTCTCCTATTACCCCCTCCAGGTATGTTGGTGTTTTGAACAGTTGGACAAAATTTATTTACATTTCCAGTTCTTTTTTTTGTCACTTTCCCGATACAAATGTTCATGTATGTACAAATGTTCAAGCTGCTGCAGGCCTTTGTTTAAAAGGTCAGCCTGAATTATTTTCTGCAGATAATATTAGGGATTATGTGCTTGATGGATTTCTGTAGCACATAAACACCACTTCTCGTGGGTCTGATCACCGGAATAATTACCTCGTATCTGCTGCTGTTGAAATAATCAACCTAAACCAAATATAAGACAAACTCAAGCCACTTTTGAAAGTTTCTCAGATTGTCATTTTTATACTGGAAGGTTTTGTGCAGGATACAAAAGTTAGTATATAGCAGATCACAGTGCTCAGTGCTACATTTTGCTCTTTTTTAATACAACATAAATTTAGAATCTCTATTAGAGCGAAGTTTCACACAGTTGCAGAGCTTTTAGTGGAGATCAGAATTATCAGAATAACACTCAAATGATTTTGGGAGATTTACTTTGAAATACTTGACCTGATTTTTTTCTTTTTTTTTTTTGTACAAGAATTATGGTTATATATATAATCCTGTTACAGTGTTTTATATAAAAAATATTAAACATATTAATTATTTTAATAAATCAACCAGAAAATGCCTCAACATAACTTTTTATTCCTTTATTTTTTAATTCTTTCATTTCTACTAGTTTTGATATTTTTTAATGACACATTTTTAACTTAGACTTAATTTCCATTGTCCTTGCATGTGATTATGGATTACGATGAATCATTATCTCATTTAATTCAATTACATGTGGTTTTAATCACTGCTAGTAAACCAGCCTTGCAGAGTTGTCATTAGTACTTATGGATGCAAGCAAAGCAAACTGGACAGTTGTTTATCACAGTGCTTGTGGAGAGCAATGGATAATACCAATTTAGCCTTCTGCCAGACTCATTTTTGTCTGGGGTAATTGGCAGAACACTATAATAAGCTAAATACACTATAACAAGCTAAAACACTATAATAAGCTAAAACACTATAATAAGTTTTCATTCTCGGCATCTTGGTGGAAAATAAGTTGCCTGAAGAGAACTTCTAAAAAGCTAAATTAATTGCATGCTGTATGTGATTTGTTTGTTATTCAGCTTGAGTTCAATATTGATCCTTGAGTATTTCTTGTGGTCTCTATTATCTGTAATGATCTAGCGTACAAATAGCCTTACATCAGTAATTTTGTCATAATATCTGATTTATAAAATTGTCTCCTGAATTATCCATGACCTCACTTAATCAGACATGTTATTATGTCATTGGCCAACACAGCTGAGCAAAACAGAGTTTATTTTCATAGAGGCAGCACTATTCCAGTCTTGCATGAAATCAAAGGCACACGAAGAATTATCATTTTAAAGACATTCAGAAGATTCACTGCTTGAGGAAGGTGTTGCAACATCTGATTAACTTCAGGTAGTTCCATGCCTGTTATGTTAAATTGTGTACTGTGAGAAGAAAATAAGAAAAGTAGTTATACTTTGTTTAGAATATATGGAAAACAAGTAGTTTATCTTAGACTGTTTTGTCATATATTCTAAATATTGTTAATTTTGCTGTCACTTCAAAACAAAGGGGAATCTTTCCAAACTGTGCTGGTTACACAAAAAATCAGATCTATCATACACTACAGAAAAATTGTGGAAAAGCTCTGTGAAATGCCAAATATTACACAGAGGAAAGACAGAGCCCCCAACACCTGGAAGTATTGTGGCTTCTACTTGGAAAAAAAACCCTTTACTGAGCTGACTTTCAACCTCCCCTTCTGTGGAAAAACGACAGTAAATGTTAATGTAGTTGGTGTGATGGATGACTCACTTTTTTTGTTTGTCACACAGAGCCTGTGTGCAGTATTTGAAAAATGAAATAGGATCCGTTGCAAACTTGTTTCATATTTTACATCTCTTAAGCACAGAGGACCTGTTTCATTGGTCTGGGAGAATGATGGGCAGCAACCCCAGCCACTGACTGGGAGAGAGCAAGTCAGATAATGGAGTATCCTTGAAAAACAGGGATACTGTGCTTGCATGCTGTGGCATATGTACAGTTACACTGTCTAATAATTGATGTTTATTGCTATACAGTAATGGGAATAGTTTGAGTTTTATTATTCTTTAAAATAAGTGGTCTTTGAGGACACACAGAAGGGAAGAGGGGGGAAAAGGATGCTGTTGAAGGAGAAAAGTCCTTTTAGGCAGAGGACATTCTTTTAAGAATTATGCATCTTCCTCTCTCCTGAAGCCTTCACAAGTAGTGAATACTTCTGAGAATTGATCTTACTGACAAAAATAATGGTAAGATTCAATTTAAAAAATACTTTTTTTCCATGTACACTGAACATTTCATAATTGCACTGTGGCCTTTCATATGAGGAGCAGAATAATGGATGCGTTTTTAGAATACTAATGTCATCTCTCTTCTCAGGGTAACCAGATTGTTCAGGTTCAGTATTTTCTAACTAAAACTCATTTATTTTTAGATTTTGAAAAGACATCAAGTGCACAGCTGTATTTTCCTGCAGACTGCTGTGATACAGGCTACTGCTCTACTGATCGCTTCAAAAGGCAATTTACTGGAGGCGATTCTGTATCACTTATTAGTTGAGATTGTTGAAGGAGTTTTTAATATATGATAGTATTTATTGGTATATGAGCTTAAAGATTCCAGACTAATAATTCACTTTGATATTATACATGATTGTACATGCTGGCTGATCTATGTCTACCAATTTTCAGCAAGCAGAATATAGACAGGATCAGAAATGGATGCAAAGGAAAAAGAAAATAGGGGAAAACAAGCAACCTGATAGCACAAATTATTGTATAATTGCATGAGGATTTAGGAAATAACCATCAAATCCAGAAATTTGTTGCAACTTTCATTGTAAAGCTGCAGCCTCCTGCACACCATTCTGTATCTGACGCTTTTGGAAGGGTTATGCAAAGGAAAGCAGTCCCTCAGCAAGCAGCCTGTCTCACCCACCTCCCCATAGACCTGCAACGGGTGAAAAAAGCACATCAGGTTACAGAAGGGACTTGATTTTATGTCCTCATGCCGTTGCTTGTTTTGATTCTCAACCAGGGACTGCTGGGTGTACACTCCATCGAATATTGGGTTCTCACACTCTTATCTGGCCCGCTTCAGATTTGTAAAACTGTTCTTCAAGGATAATTTTCCATGCTACTGCATCATGTAATCCCCCAGAAAGCTCCTGCTCTCTGTTGCCTTTATTTATCCTTAAGCAAGCAGGCTTTGATAGCATCTTTGGAAAATAAACTTCAGAAAATGTTGACACCTAAGTAATCCTTCTGGTTTTTAAACTCAGAACGGGGAGTGAGTTTGATTGATTTGAAGATAATTTGTGTCTCATATCTGCTGAAATCAGAATGCCAGTGTTAGCGGCATTAGTTCCTATCTGATGGAGGTACTCACTAAAAGGAGGATAAAATCCCTCAATACTGTTATGCAAAAACCTCTTGAAACCCCCCTCCCCCCCAAAAAAAGACCCCAAAACAAAACAACCAAAACAAAAAAACAAAAACAGCCATAAAACCTCCAAACTAATGTTTGTTATTATATTTTTACAATATTTTACTGTATTTTTACAATATTTTAACTTTACTCTTTTACAAAGAGAACAAAAAAATAAATTTATTTTAAGCATCTGGTAACTATTTTTAGAACAAAAATATGTTCTGTGAAAATGTGCTGTGAAAATATCCTCCAGATATTGGGTTAAGCAGTTTGGGTTTTTTTCATTAGAGATGATAGTTACTTTTAGTTATTCTTACAGCCTTACTGCCATTTATTTTCAGTGAATAATAGAATCTCTCTTATGGTCAAAAGCTTTTGGTCTCCAAACAATTGTAAACTAATTTTCTGCTACTGTAAATTATGGACATTTAACTGAATGACTGCTTGGTGTTTGAAATCTACACAGCTTTTGGAGTTGTAAAGACCTATATCCTGATCATCAGGTGAAAAATTAAATTATTAAAGAATTGAAATAATGCTCAAGTCCTCACAAAATGGACATTGATATATTTTTCTTAAAAGCTAGAAAACTATTACATTACAGTAAAACTTAGATTAATCTGAACAATCCCACCAGGAAAGTACATAAGTTTAGTAAAAAAAAAAAACAAACCTGAAAATGTACCACTTTTCCAGAATCCTCGGTACAGTTTCAATAGAAGGCTTTGAAATAGGTTCTTCACAAGGAAATGAAGATGCTCTTTAAAAAGCAGTGGTAGGTGTTGCTTCATGCTGAGGGCAAGAGTGAATAGAGAACAAGAGAAAGCAGAGTAATTATTTTATTGAAAGGTGCAATTGAGAAAAAACCTACATAGCCTACGAACAGCCTAAAGAGTAGGTATCACTCCTGTATCTCAGTGAAGGTGTTTGCCACCTCAGCCAACAGAACTATCCAGAATGACAGTGAAACAGGACACTGAATAAATAACCAGCTAGTTAAGATGGCAATAAATCAGAAGCCACAGCTGTCATCTGGTTAGCATCTCTGTCATAGTAATGTCTACGGGGAAAAGAAACAAAGAGAATGTGTAGGAAGAGAAAAATGATGGAGCAGTCAGGGTAGGCCATTCTGTTTTCATAACCAGGGTGTCCTTGCAAGTCTTTGGCGTCAGTGCCCTTCAGGCAGGCAGGGTTACCGGGCAGTTTGGGGTTTGTGTCTCTGCCCTCATCTTTTGGGCAGTGGGATGCTCCCGCTGGGCTCAGGGGCACTGAGCAAGGCGCGGGCAGCGGGGAGGGAGCGCGGGCAGCGCTGATTTATCTCCTCCACACCCACCAACCCCCGGCAAATGAACGAGGGCTGCCCAAGTAATCCTGAAGGAGATAATGGCTTTAATCCTGCTGGTCAAGGGAGCAGCCAGGATTAAGCACTGTGGTTCCGTTTAATTAATGACAAGTGTATTTTGTTGTATTTTAGGGAAGCTGTCAGTTTGCTGCTCTGGAGTGAAACACTGTCTGGTTACCAATCGTGGTTACAAGGTTTACTTCCTGGAAATTTTACAGCCTCCAGCTGTCATAAAACACATTAAACAGGACCTCTAAAAGCAATTTAATTTTATTTATGATTATAAAAAAAGGAGGCATAGTTCTAATGGGAAATTTGAATTATTTAAAGATAACAACAGGCAGTATGAACACAACTCCTGCCTATCACTTTCCCTTCACAGAACAAGTATTTGTTTTCCAGAGAATTAATATTCAGAGCAGGTCTAGTTCATCCTACCTGCTGGGTTCATTTTATTATATAATAAAATCAGATTTATTCTCGTTTGGGTATAGAGTATATAGCCATATGAGCAGAAGCCATTTATAAACAGTTACTTTGCATGTAGCATAATGTAATACCTACTCTCCTAGGTATTTCTGAGGAGTCTCAAACATTACTTGCCAAAGGGCAGAGATAAAAACAAGTGTTTTGGATCTGAACGTTGTGCCTGGAGCTGATCACTAGTTGTGCTGGTACCTTCTCAGTTCTTCAGTCTGGAAAAAAAACCCAAACAAAACAGCTGTCTAGTAAGCTTCTTCAGTGAATTTTTCTCAGCCTGGCAAACCTAACTGTCACTTTATATTTTACTTACAGAATGGTCTGATCGTTGCCTGTTACCAAGGTTATGTGGATATTGTAATAGCCTTAGCACAATGCCCTCATCTTGACGTGAACTGGCAGGACAACGAAGGGAACACAGCTCTAATTACAGCTGCACAGGCAGGTAAGGCTCTCTGTATCACCTCTCACATGCAGGGTCTTAGGAGGAGTGTGTGTTTAGGCTACTTTATTTTAGGATTTTTAAATTTTTTTCAAATCCCTAGAAGAAAGTATTCAGTGTAAAATAATTCTGGTCAAGCCCACTCCCAGGCAGGTTTGTAGTGATTTTCTTTGAACTAATTAATCTACAGTAGGTTAATATCCAGCAAATTAAGTGAATAAAAGCTAGACATCTTTAGTAGATCTCATTAACTATTTTAACTTAAAAATAAAGAAAATCTTTTCCCAAGTGTGTGTCGCTGTTGGACGCATAATGATACACACGGACACTTTCTGGTGAGACAGTGTGAAACTTTATTACCATATTTGATTCTATATTTATAGTATTTTTACACAGACTAGGGATTGGAGGAGAAGGTGGACACCTCTCCCATCCCATTGGTCAAGACAACTGCCCATCAGTTGTTTTTTACTCCAAGAGAAAGTATGTAAACAACCTTGTCTTAACATAAACATGCTTCTAATTATAACATTCGTGTGTGAGAAAGAACTACCAACTATGAAAAACATCAAGCTGTAAAATGTATTAGAAAACTGAAAAAATCAGGGCAACAAGTGAGCAGTTTTATAGTGCTTTACTCCTTTAATCTTATTTTCCAATGTTTACTCTGGCAAGCAACAATTGAACACTGTGGACATGTAATGTGCTGCATTAGTGCTTTTCTCCCATGCTTGCTGCACCTACCTCAGGAGGTCTATAGGAATTGATGACTGTAGGAAAACATATCCTCTTTGAGAAATACTTTATCTGCTAAGACATTCTCATCCACTCCATAGCTGAAAAGTAAAATACCTCATCAGGATTTAGTATTTGCTGATGATCCTTTTGTAACAGCTGATATCAACATCGACCATTTTAATCCTGATGCAGGCTGGATTTTAGCACAAGGTTTTGTTTTATCCCACCCAGCATGGTAATATTCAGTGAACAAGCCTAACAGATCACTTAGATGTAAAAGAAGCTCTCAGGAGAGTTCCTTGCTTCCAGTGTTCAGTTAGAAAACAATAATTTGATTATTTCTGTTTAAACTGAAGGGCTGTGCTTTAATCTTTAAGGGAAGCTTTAGTTTCCTCTAACAAGTGTTAACAAAGTGTTAAAACATGCAAATCAGGAAAAACTTCTCCAAGGAAGGATGCCATCACTTTGTGGTCTAAAAGCTATTCCAGGGGCTGCCTAGGTCTGCATCTCTGGTTTCTTTTGCATCCTTCAAGCACGCTCTGCAAAGGCAGCCCTTTTACAAGGAAAGGCATAGCTGGTTTTAATCATGTCTGCTAAGAAATGGTGAAGAGTCTGTGTGGGAGTTCGTGGGACATCGTCCTCACTCCAGACACTGGCTACCTGAAGGGAGCAAATTTCCATCAGTGAATATAAATGGACACTACAAGCCACATCTGAAGACTGGAGCAGTTCCGTTTCCATGTTAATTTACTAATAGTGCCACTGGACATTTCCTGGTAGTACCTAACCTTGCTTTGCATTGTACCAAAAAGTGAACTCTGCAGAAGTTCCTGCAAGATGGGTCTTGAAAACTGGAAGAAAGAACTATGACCACATTCATAGCAAAGTCATGAGTACAGCAGTTTTCCAAGAAGGTGGAAAAGTCTCCAAAACACTAATCTACTTTTATTTATCTGCCCTAATATAAATTTGGACTAAAAAAAGTTTAACACTGCCTCCTTCTTGACCTTTATAACTCATGATAATGAGCTCAGAATTAATCCAGTGGGCTGACATTGACTTGACACTCTCTGCCAGTACTTGCTATTGATCCCAAAAGCAACTGGAAATGACTGCAGTCAACAGAAGCTTATACAAACCCCCAACAACTTGGATGTTTTTCCCTGCCTGTGTTAATCCTGAGCTACAGTATTTACACGAATTAATTAATTAATTATCACAAGATACTGCTGCAGTGTTAATAGAGATTACTGTGAGGCTAATATTGCAACCAGAGGAGTTACAGTGCAATAGATGCCACTTAATTATTGCTGGACGTTAAGTAGTAACACTGAGCAGTGTATTATAAAGATCTGGAAGCAAAGCTTATGCAAGCTTGCGTTTAGTGGAGAATTTATTTCTTGGGGAGAGGGCGGAGTAACTTTAGGCCATGAAAGAAATCACATTTTTGCAAAATAAATTATTATGAGATCACTGTTATTTATACCAAAACCATGGGTTTTCCTGTGGAAAGTCTAATAGCAAATCCACATTATTTCAGGTATTTGTAAGGCAGTATTTGAAGGTTTCAGAAAGTGCTGCCATTTTTGTTATGATCCACTGACCAGGTGGGCCATCATGTATGGAGCTGGATGGGAAAAAAGGTGTGGTCCGGAGGAAATGTTCCTTGTGTTTCACAGTCTGCATCAATATTATGAGGTATAGATGCCAAAAGGCATGACAGAGAGGTCTCTTCCCTTGTGCTGCAGAGTTTAAAATCCACACTTGCCTATGCCGCTTCATGACCACCCAGATATGATGCTCAAATATGAGCATCAGCTTGAATTGAATAGGATTAAATCAAAGAGCAAGAAGGGTATCAGAAGATGAGTGAATTCATCTTGCATTTGATTTTGAGATTCTCACCCTCCAACAAAAGCACTTAAGGCTGAAATTTTCTGCATGGGCTGGCCAGAGAAAGACAGGCTGGAGGGATCAGTGAAAAGCAGTACTTTCCTAACAAGTTTATTAGTATAAAAAAATAACCACAAAATGCTCTACTTTGTGTGTAAATTTCATGTATGAAAACTGGTCTGTTTGTCTGCTTTCCTCAATATTTCCTGTTTCTTATATCCCTTTTCAAAGAGGGCTTGCCTTCCAGAACTGTAAAAGCATTGCAGAAATGGGGTGCCCAGAAAAGGGTGGTGATGCTATTGAAGCAGAAGGAAAATCAATAAACATCATTACAATGATAATGCAGGAAAAAAAAGGGAGATTGATACAAACAAGTGATTGAAATAACAAGTGGAAAGAAAGGGAGGAAGGAGAGTGATTAAAAAAAAAAAAAAAAAGGAAAAAAGGGAAGATTTCTTTTTCTTCTCAGTTCTGCTGCTGATGGGGACATAGCTACATTGGTGTATAGTAATTGGCATGCACTGCTGTTCAGAGGGAGTTGTATTTGCTTACAAAGTATAGATGTTTTATGTTACAGCCACCAGTCTGGGGCAAGGCTGTAGAGCTGGGAACACAAAATTGGAAGGTATCCCAGTTTCTGTTTATTAAGAAAGACATGAGAACACAAACACTTAAAAACACCCAAGGGAAAAAGCCTTCTGGGTGTCCTTGGTTCCATCCATCTGTGAGAAAGCATTCACTACCTGCAGGCCAAACACAAGCGTTTTGCAGTACGATTCAGGAGTGAAATGTTATTTGACAAAGGGTTCCTTACTATTCATCTTATTCTTCTGCCTGCATTACACAGATTATTAGGTAATATTGTCATCATTATAGGCCTTCCCTTTGTGGCAGCAATTAAGTGAATTAAGCTATTACAGACAGCTGTGCTGATCTCTGAATATGGCTCGCAGGGAGAAGAAGCAAACCTTTAGCATGCCAGTTCTGATAGGAAGTAGATCTGGCTTACAAACAGCAAGATCCTGCTTTGAATTCAGTATCACCAAATGGGACTGAGGCCAGGCTCATTTATTTTAGAGCTGCATACAGCTTTCATAGCAGACTACATCACAGGAGGCTCGCCCAGTTTATCATTTTGGTACAGGCTGCTTGTTCACGCAGACACAGGAGATCCAAAGCAAACTTCACGGCATTAAATCAAAAACATATGACAGGGTTTGAACTAAAACTTGGCAGCTCTGAGTTTTGCTTTGAATTTGATATCTGTTTGAGCTGGAAATCTGAATCAAACCTCAGGGGACAGAAGATCTTCTGGATTAAAACTGAAGTGGTTTTCAGGAATTCCTGAGACACAAAACTTCTGGGAATAACAAACTTCTTAATTTTCTTTCTTATTTTACTGCTAGTATTTTTTTTCTGTCTCATTTGGGGCCATTTCTAGTTCTCTGGAGAGTTTTGGTTAAGCAAGGTCTTTCAGGATTAATTCTTAGGATCACTCCAGATTTGCAAAACTTCTCTTACTGTAATTATATTTTTGGCAAAGGGAAGAACATCTTTAGTGATGTGATAATTGCTGAAAAAAATCTTCAATCTTACTATTTCTACTTGTTTCAGTTTGTATCTGGTTTCTGTGGTCAAAAAGCAGAATTTCAACTGTTCCAAAACCTACATGAAGACACATATTCTTCACCATTTTATCAGAGCATGTCCTGCAAAACAATTTGGGCACAAAAATTCTCCCAACAGCAACTGATTCCTTGCTAGAATTTGATTTTATGCCATGGAATCGGTAAAGCTGAAACCTCTGTATTTAGTAAGCAGGACCAGGTCACTTGATCCTGCCCTGAAACCAGTTCACTTTTGCTTTGTTCAGCTTGTTGTGGTTTGGTGAATCTTTGTATTTCATTCTCATTGGACTGCACAAGGTACAGGGAGCTTTTTCTTTGGTTTTCTCTGGCTCTGGAGTTGCTTATCTGATCTGCATTATCTCTACATCTGCTCAGGTTTGAGAGTCTCCAGTTATGCAGAAAGGTAACAGAGTCAAAAAAATTACAGGAGAGAAAGAGTAACACCTGCAACACAAATTAATTGGTAAAGACTTTCTTAACTTGCTTTTCAAAGTGACTGGAGGACTGTGTTGGTACAAGGTGGCTGCTGGTGAAATCTACACCAGATGTGATGCTATAGGCTTTTAAAATTGTCCTGTATGAATTATAATCTTCTTCAGTAACATTTCTAGATGAATTTCAGTGGTATGCATTACAGAATAGTCATCTGGTCTGCAGAGTGAGATGAGAGAATATTTTTACATCTCCTACTAATTAAATTGTGATTGTTGCAGCTGCCTGACAGACGGCATTATTTTATAGAGCATCAAAGCATCATAAAATGATTGATAAGTGAAGGGAAAACTATTTTGAATGAGTCATAATGGCACTAGCTATTCATCTGATGGTCCAATTGTAAAGATTTGATTTCTTAATTGGACTTCCAACCATTTAGCCAAAGATGTGTTCAGCTCCTCAGCATAACCATGCACATACCAGTTATCTTGGCATACAAGGCACAGGAATGGCAACAACCGTTGCTTTTAGAAACAGAACTTAAATAATTTATTTTACTACTAAAACTGAAAATCAATCCCATTTTCCAACTGCTGGAGAGTAGACACGTGGCTTTTACACTGTCAGATGGAAAAATAAAAGTGTGGGATCCTACACAAAATATTCCTTTCTCTTGTATCAGGCCTGGCATGGTTTGATAGCATTATTGGCTGGAACAACTATGTACAGTCAGCACTTTTTAATGAAGCACCAGGATTGTGAGGCTCAGATTTACTAGAGGAGGGAAAAAGCTGAACCTTTGCAATCAGTTGCCCTTGGTGATGGGCCTTCCTTGCATAAACTGTAGGAATTCCCTCTGCAGTGCTGCTCACTGGATCAAGGAGCTGGGGTCCCTTGCAACTTCAGAGTGACCATTTCTGGTCTTCAAATATTATTTAAACTGACTTTTCAGAAAGGAGAGCAACTCGAGAGAAGATGGGAACCCACGTTTTCCACATCTTTTCCCAGTATTCTGGTCACAAGTCAGGGCCACTTAACCCTAAGGCTGATGACCTGCAATGAGAGGAAGAGCACACAAAGAAAAGAGGTCTAATTAATTATCTGCATTTTCCAGTTATCAGACCTGCAGGAGTAAATTTTTGGTTTATCCCTGAGACAGCACCTGCACTGTGTGACTTATTTTCTCTGCTTTTCTGTTTCTTTAAAGGGCACATAACCATTACAAACTATTTGTTGAACTATTTTCCCGGGCTTGATATTGAAAAGAGGAATGCGTTTGGATTCACAGCACTGATGAAATCTGCAATGCAGGGCCGAACGGAATGTGTGAAAGCCTTGATGATGGCAGGTATGTAAAGGGCTTTTCTTCTTCTTTGTCACCATCTAACAACTACCAAGAAGAAAATTGGCTCTTGGGATGTTTGCTCTGAGAACTGCGGTACAGCCTTCCCTGGAAATGGGTGCAGCTTTTAAATAAGCTGTGAAGGCAGTGAAGGCACATGCTCAGATTATTTGTACAAACTCACCCAGCTCTCCTAGAACTCTGAGGGTGAGGTTGATTGTCTCCAGGAGATTAAAAAAAGCAGGATCCTCAAAATTTGTAGAGCAGGAGTTAATGAAATCCATGCCACAGGTGGGAAAGGCATACAGGTCGCTTGCTGCCAGCGCTGCGTGTGACAGACAGTGCAATGGTGGTACCACAGCCAGACCTCCATTTCTGCCTGGAAATGTGGTGGGGACTGGAAAGCTTTGGGGGCTCCAGCTCCTGTCAGGAGTGTTGGCTGTAGGGGCCACATCCCACCAGGGAACACTGGTGGGAAATTTGGTGCCTTATTTTTTTTGGTGCCTCTACAACTCTTGAGTTTGGTCTCCAGGTTTATGGGCAACAGGGCACCATCAGGTCTGTGTCTGCTGCAAGAAGGGAGCTGTGGCACAGGGAGTGAGCAGGTCTGTCTCTGCCCACCTGTCTCTCTTCACATCTGAGAACAGGAATTATGGTTCTTGCTCTTGGCTCTTGTGTGCTGTTGAATTTCCAGCTGTATTGCACTGTAAGGTGATGGGGTCCTGGAAAGGAGACTCAGAAGGCCCCTTGAGGGGCAACAGCCTCTACAAGAGCAGTCCTTACATACAGCAGCTTTCAGCCACAATATTGTATGGGGTTTTTAAAATGAAGTAATTGGTATATAAACCGTTAGATAATAATTAAATAACTAGCTTATATTAGTATATATTCTTGGTTTTCAGTTGCAAATATATGACACAAATTAAATATTGTGGAAATAATAAAAAATGACATGTGAATATTGTTACTGTCTAGATAAGGAGTCCTACAGGTCCATTTTATTGAGAGAGATCTTGAATAAGGATTTCATTTCAGTGATTTTGCTGTCACAAGAGACTAACCCCTCATAATCAGAGTATTTTAAGTCATATTATTTTATCAAGCATAGTGGTATTACTTTCCTTCATTTCATAATATCCAGTTTCTAGACATTGATATGACACAGAAAACATGAGGTGGTAACTGGTGTGTTATTTTCTGCTAGGTTCTGTAGCCTCTTCCTCTGGAACAAAGGCCCGGGGATTGGATCCCTCATTTTAAATTTTTATGACAAAAAATTATGAAATTATTGTCTGAGCTTGAACACTGCTAGAAACAGATGCACTTTCTGGACTCACATATACTTCATGCAAATGCTAGTTCAGAATTTTCCAGTGACTGTTGTAAATCATCACTTAAAATGAAACTTCAATCCTATGATTTTCTGACTTGTCAAGTTGGTCTCATGGTGTCATGACCTGTAATTATCACTAGAGATCTGAGGGAAGCTTGTTCTTTCTGTTTGGGTCAAGGTAAGCTGTTTCACAACCTTTAGGCTATATAAATAACTCAGTACTTGTTATTCTGATTCTCATACTAAAAGTATCATTAACAAAGTTCAGTGCTGTGGTTGCTGCCTCTGGCATCTGAATAGCCACTTCTTGTTTCCATGATTCATAAGAAAACAGAATGCTGGGGAGAACAAACCTTTAGACAGCCAGAAATTTGCTCTTTTAGCCTCCATCTTGAGTTTGCCTACAGAAAGTTTTATCAGGCTGTTTTTGCATCAGAGGTAGTGAGGATACCAAAGATCATCCACCAACTAAAGATCTGATAAATTAATATGCTTTTGATTTTCTAAATTGCAATTTCAGTAAGTGCTTGCAGGTCCTCACATTCTCAGTTCAAAATAGGGGCCACAAAGGAAGTGCAGTAAATGACCTGCACCCATTTTAATATCTGAATATTTTTTAGCACTGTACAGTCTGGTGAACTGGAGGGAGAGAAGGAGGGAAATGTTCATTCTGAATTGATTTAGAAGTAGTTTGGGACTTAAGGGACACTGAGGGGGTGCTGACAATGAAGTACTAGTGAGAAGGTAAAAGAAGTTATTAAAAGATTCGGTGAAAAAAATCAATTTCACAAATAAACCAGGAAAAATTGATATTAAAATGTAAAAATGCATGGCAACATAGAGGGGAAACACCCATAATCAGCTGTGGGTCTACTTGCACAGCTACAAAGCAGTTATGTGTGTTCAGAAAAGAGTTACAGCCAGGAGGTTTTTAAACCCAGTATCCATTCAGAGGCTTGGGTGAGACCTCTGCTGATGGCCAGCTACTTATGGCGATGCAGGAGGTCAGCAAAGCAAAATAACTCACCCTCCTAGCAGCCTGAGCATGGATTCAGCACAGTCAGATGGGGAAAGAGGTAACAGCAATGTGTGACAGATGGTCGGAGCTGGATTGCCAAAGTGACTGCTCTTTCTGAAATTTGAGTTGGTGGAGGGGGGCCAAGGTCAATCACTACAAGATTAGGGCACGCTGAGATGCTTGGCCCTAATGTGGCTCTTTCAGAGGGCTTCTCTGGGCCATGTGAGTCTGCTGCTGGTGAGCACACAGCGGGCGAAGGGGGGCCGCTCTGCCCTCGGCAGTTTGTCACAGGCTGCCGCGCTGCCAGCACCGCGCCGCTGCCAGCGCTCATCAGGACAGCCAGCCAGAAATGCTGGTTCTTATTCACGTGTCAAGCCCTGCTGCACTCTCCAGCGTAAACCCAGGGCTGCTTTAGCAACGTTGTCAGAGTGGCCCTGGATCTGGAGACTGGGCTTTGAACACCACCCATAAAATGGGCTGGTAACAGACACCTGGGCCTCCTCAGGCCGGGTCTTTAAACTCAAGATGCCAGTTCTGCACCTCAAAAGGACATGAAGTCCTAATAAAATAGGATATTTATGTCCTAAAGGAGCATGTGTATTCAAATGAATTGTGCTGAAAATTATCTTTGGGGAAACTTCTAGGAAAAGCAAGGCAAGTGGCAAGTGCAGCATTCCAGAAAGAAAACTTGTAGGCTACAGTTACACTGAGAGGACAATTAGTTCAATAAGACTGCTATCACATTTACAAAGGGACTTGAATACTCATGTATATTCCGGATAAGGTATTCTGCTGAATGACAAGTTTGTTCAGGAATGTCTCCTGATTTGTGCAGAAAATCAATAAAACTACGGTAAATCATGCCTTAGAAGAGATTATGCGATACAAAGTACAAAGTCAGCATTGATTTCTGTTGAAAGGTTGGGATTCCAAAACTGTGTAGTATTGTTTTCTGAGACAGAGTTTCCAAAACACCTGGGGACACATCTGTTGGAAAGAATGGGCTCCTCTTCAAAGGGAGGCAGGCCAAGGATGGCAGCAAGGCCTCAGCACCCACCTCATCAACAAAAGTGCCCCTTTAAGGAACATGGCAGGGCTGGTGGCAATAACCTGGATCAGGCAGCACTGCAGTGATTGCCAGGCAAGTCCATGATGACAAGGGCAAGTTCATAGAGACACGGCAGGTCTGAGGTCAAACAAGAAATTAAGTCTGTGGGTCAGGGTCCAGACCAGCAGGGCACATGGCCAGGCTCAGGCATAGCTCAGACAAGGACCAGAGCTGAGTGCAGCCCCCAAACAAAGGTGGGGAGCCCCCAATGAACACTTTCTCACACTGTTCTTTTTGAACTACTCTGCTCCAAATTCTCACAGCTGCACCATATCAGAAGTGGAATGACTTCTTGAAGATAATGGCAAGCAGCTGTGTATACCTCTTGCTCGTTTACAAGCTGAGAATTAAATTTTGTATTTGAAGATAATTCCTTTAGCTGTGTTTTTTCCTGTATTAATTCCTTGCCTGTTGAGTGTACATTGAGGAAACAACTTCCACATCATTTGCCATAGTCACAGTCAGCTCATATGGGGAGGAGTTCAGACTCAGGCAAGTGTTAAGAAGGGACCAGAGGAAGAGGTTAGCCTGAAATGAGAGAGATTCAAAGATAGGAAGTTTGGGTAGGGAGGTTCAAAAACAGGTTAGTGAAGCAGGAGGGCATGTGTTGGTATGTCTTTTTCCCTCCCCTCACTGATTTCTCTGTTATTTCTGCAGTCATGAACTTCATCAAACAATTCTGCCTCTGAGATTTTGCAACCCTTTCTTCAAATCCACAGTTTGTAAACTCTTTGATTTGATTGACTCTTCCTCCTCTTTGGCTCCTTTCTGCCTTGACTCCCTGCAGTGCCCTGGTGCTCTCTCTCTCTGAGTGGTCCTTTCTGCAAATTTCACTTAAATTACACCTAAATTGTGATCAGCAATTTTGCTTAGGGGGTCTCCTTCCACTTCCATTCTTGATCTGTGTCCCCAGCATCTTCTCTTTAGGGATTTTCTCAGAGACTTGGGAATTAATAAAGTTGAAGTTTTTATTACTTTCCCCACGCTCTCTTTTTGCCTTAATTTTCCTGTAATGACAAAACATCCTTTGTGGGAAATTTATACTGAACGCATCCCAAACTGGTTTGTGGTTGCTTTTCCTTATATAAAGTCCTTATTCTAGTTTGAAATGCTGTCTCCAAGGTAATCCACCCCGAAAAAAATTATCATGGTATTCTCTGGTCTTTTTCTCAGATCTCTGGACATCTTGCAAAGCAGTGGGATAGACTATCACTTTTGTGACAAGATCTGTGTAGGTCAGTTTTGTGTTGACTGTTTGAAAATGGTCCTTCATCTGGTAAAGCAGCCCTTCAATAAATCAAGCGCTCTTTGTATGCCAGCTTTAAACTCTTTCAAGAAACCCAGAAATAATCTGCAGGGCCAGAGATATGAGTAAACCATGACTGAATGTTGCAGAGCTCAGTATGTTGAAGGCAGCTGGGCAAAGTGCCCGTGCCTGTCCCAGGGAACATGGTGAGATCTGCTGAGCAGTCTGCAGACTGGAGCGTGCAAAGCTCCCTCTGAGATCAGTCAAAGTTCAAAGGCAGAATATAAACCAAAGGATTTTCAGCTTAAGAACCTGTCTGCCTGACACCAGAGTATTCCCTCATTCTCCTATTGATTTCACTCATTCACCTTCATACCCATACACTGTAAAACATCAAGATGTGTGTGCCCAGGTGGTGTGCCCAGGATCACTTGGATGCGAAGCACAGGATACGGTGCCAATCGTCAAGTCCTTGACACGTCTCTAAAATTCTTTTTAATTAGTGCCATCAAGCCAGTTTTTGGACAGGTCTTCTGTATCCTTTAGCATTCTCCAGCTGCAATCTGCTGGCTATTTGCAAGTGTCCTGCTAACTTCAGCTTCCAAAACCACTTGCTGCTGCTCATTGCTCTGCAGTGATTCTTCCACAGGTGCATTTGAATTGAGCTTCCTGTGTCCTTTACAGAGATCTTTTCTGTGAGCAGGACTGGGCTCGTGCCACTCTCATTGACAAATGCCCACAGTCCCACCCTAATGTCATGGGAGGACTTCCCTGCCATTTTCTGGTTGCCAAGGAATGTGGATACAGTACTAAAGATGTTGAAAAGGATAGCATAGGGACTATACATAGGGACTAGGGTGCTTGCTTCTCCTGTTACTCTTGTATCTTCTCTTCAAGCATCCAAGTGCCCTGGAGGAGAAGAGTGTAACTCCCCTTGAAAACAAAAGAATGAAGAAGAAGGGCAAAAGCTAGTATGTGGAGTCTTAGAGGAAGATGGACAGATCAAAAGGAATGCACAGATGGAAAAGGATACAGAAATATATGGAAAAAAAAGAATGGTGATGGGGACAGATGTCAGAATTGGAGAGATAAAGATCATAAACCAGGAATGGGAGGAGGAGAGGCCACTAGAAATAATTTCCTTCCAGAACATAACACTTTAAATGTCTAAGCCTCTGCTGTGTAGCCTGTATCCCAGCTGCCTCTTATGGCTGGTCTACTTGGCAATAACAGAGTGTTTTGGCTAGCAATTACTTCATTTCCTTAGGGCTGGTAATCTCAGGTAGATGAGAACAGCTGTTCTGGGCTCAGACTGAAGGTCCATCTCACCCAGTATCCACTCTTTGACAATTATGGAAACTTTCCTTAAATTTGATCACCCTTGTTACCTTCTTCTCAATATTTCCTAATTCTATGGGGTCCTTTCAGATGTAAGAGAGCATGAATTGGACAATCCTTGTTTTCTTTATTTCCCCTTTTTTATTTTCAATTTTTTCCATTTTTAATGCTTTTAAAGAAATTAATTATATTTAATTTGCTGTTTTTACCCCTAGTGAGCAGTGAGTGGATATTTTTGTGGAACTTCTGATCATTAGCCTAAGAACTTTCTTCCAAGTGGAAGTGACCAGTACAAAGTCCATTATTCTATAAGGGGAACAGTTTCTGTATAGAGAATTGTTTCTTTCCATATCTGTAACTTTTTTCTTGTGAACTCAAGTGAACGGACATTAAAATGGCAGTCAAGATTAAATCCAGGTGAAACTCATTATTTCATTATTTGTAATTTTAAGAGAATTTCATATATGCAGTCTTAATGTCTTTTACCTTATTTAAAATAAATAAGGAGTCCATAAAGGCAGGAACCAGATCCTTCTTGCATGTTCATTTTGACACAAATATTATAGTGTATTTTATGTGACATTTTCTTGCTGGGATCTGCCTGACTTACCTCTGATCACAGCAATAGGAATGTGGGTGGTTTAATTAATTAACACTAATAGCTTTTCCTCTTCTTTTGAGGGGCAAACGTTCATGCAACTGACCCAAGCCGTGGACTGACTTCATGGGAATGGGCTTGTTTCACAGGAAGATCAGAGTCTGCCTTCGTCATGCAGAAGCTGATGGACAGGCCATGCCCAGAACAGTTTTCGGATCAATATAAACCCGAATGGCCAAAAATGAAGGAACTTCTTGCCAAGGCTGCAGAGCCAAAAAGCTGTTTGCAGAAGATTTCTGAGTGCGTAAGGGCAGCTGTCTCGTTCCGGTCTTTCTACGGCCCGGAGGAGGACGGGGTCCTTGACCACATGGTGAAGGTGACCACAAGCTTGGGAAGTCCCTTCATCGCTCTGGCGTGCCGGACTGTGTGCCCAGGCAGCCCACCTTGCGTGGGGAAACGCAGACTGGCTGTGCAGGAAATCCTTAGGAAGCAGAGAGCAGAGGAGATCCGATCCCAAGACAAAGATCACGTTAGCAGCTACGAGAAGCTCTTCCAGAACTCCAAAGTCACAGTGGTCCCCAAGAAGAAGGAGCGCCGAGCCAGCCTGCAGCCCCTGAGCATTGCGATGTCCCAGGTGAGCACAGTGGCCACGAGGAAAGCAAGCCTGCTGCCCCTCCACCTGCTTCGGCGGAGCAGCGTCCGGCCGGGATTTGTCATCCCCAAAGTCCGCGTCAGCAAGGCTCCCCCACCCACCTTCCAGCCAGAAAAGGCGAGAAGGAGGAGCAGTGCAAAGGATGACCCCTATCTGCAGATTCCCAAATGGAGATACAAGGAGCTAAAAGAGGAGCGGAGGAAGGCAGAGGAACAGGAGAAGAACAGAGCAGCAGAGGCTCAAAAGCCAAGGCAGGTGTCTCCTGCCCAGAGCAGGACCTGATTTAAAGGCTGTTGCTGAGGAGGTTCTTGAGCCGCTAGTCTTGTTATCCTACAAGATAACAGACTGGAATGCCTTCGTGCATGCCCACTGCTCGTGGAGCTGCAATACTGAGTCACGGCCTTTCAGGAGCAGAAGTTCAGCAAGGGCTATGCCACAACGTGTCTGATGGTGGAGCAGGAAGGTATTTTGAGCTGGGAGACTTACTAGGTTTACTGGTCTCCTGTTGACGGGATGTTCTGAGTGGTGCAGTCCTCCTGTGGATTCCTGTTTTTCCAGCTCCTGGTGAATGACTGTGAAACATCTTGAAAAACATGTTTGAAAGGATCGTATTTTGTGTCTGTTCATTTTGTAATGGACAAAATTAAGGAGTTGTGTTTTTGACACTAGACATTCCTCCCTCTCCTTTATTAGGTAGACATATTGCAAAGGTTTATAGTAATAATTAAAAGTTTAAAATGTACCACAGTGTTGGTTGGCAGTGAAAATCCAGGTCTACAATTGTTTGGGCTATACTAAGCACTTTATTTCTATTCCAGTAAACAGATTTTAAAGACAGGTATTAAACCTTACAGGTCTATATAGTCTGTATGGATGCAGTTCTTAATGCTATTGTTTGCTCTGCTGAATCTAAAAAGGGCTTAATATGAAATATCTCTGCAGCTGAGGTATTCACATCTTCTGCAAGTATAAATCAGGTGCAGGGACTGATTTCTTTGAAGAAACAGAGAAGCTGAGATACTTTTTGATTGCCACCATCACCTAAGATTTGCCTCCCCCACTAGATTTCCCTTTATCCATTATCTGTTGTTTCCTCCTTAGTCTCAGGGAAATTTTTGTCATTGCTTTTAACTGTGAAATAAGGGAGATGGTGAAGCACAGTGGATATTTTTTAGGTTGATATTTAAGTTTCTTTTTAAAAAACTCACCAGTTTTATTGTGAGCCTTTCTGGAATATAGGACAAGAATATTATGCAGCTTTCAGAGGTTCAAGCAACTTTCCCAGGTGTGAAGTGCAGCCACACGCTGTGAATACCCAGTCAGAGGTGCAGTGGCAGGCAGCTCAGCCACCGGCGTGGCCAGATGTCACTGTAAGCTTTGGTACGACACCCCTGGGTGCCCGAAGAGGGCACTACCTCACCCCTCTGTCTCCACACCGGGACAAAACCTTCCCCAGCATGGAAGTGCATCTCCAAGTGGCAGTTCCCACGGGTTGCTGCAGGTTTTTGTGCTCCACATTAAGGGTTCCTCTGGTTGTACCAGCCCGAACAGCAAGCCAAGCCCTGGCAAATTCTGGTAAGGAAGCACTGTACACCTGCTGCTTGCTGAAGAAAGACTACACTCATAGAAACAGAGATCCCATGCAAACAGCATAGAGCACATGCTCAGGGTAAGGTTTTGCTCAGGCTTTGCACACATTTGAACTGAAATGTGCTGCAGTGTGTCCTCCTGAAGGTGTTGCTGTACTGGAGCCCAGGCAGACCCCAGCTGCTGCTGCTGCTGCCACCAGTTTCTCCCCTCAATTAAAGAGAGGGAAAATGTTTCCATCCTTTAGTCCCACAGTACAAAGGCTGGCCACAGTCTCACTGAATTTGTAATGAAACTATGCATGTCATGGGAGAAATAAATTCAGTTGATTGAAAACTAGCGCCCAGTTCAGCACTGCCATTTCCTTTCTGCCGGGTCTGACAGAAGTTAGGACAGATGTGGGAAACAAGGATTCTTCCATGCAGCCTGTTCTCTGTACTCCTGTGCTGGCCAGACTGCATTGCCAGGGAGCCTCCTAGGTCACAGCTGGAGGAATATGCACCTGCCAATACACCTGCCCAGTCCTGGGAATATGAAGAGCATTTTAATTGGCAAGTGCATCAGTGCTGTGCAATTCATAGGCACCAATTTTAAAATGGCTTTGGGATGACCAGAATCCAAGCTGAACTCATTTCTTTGGAAAGCAGGAAGACAATATTTTGGCTGTCTGTGGCAAAGGTATCAGGATAGATTTCAAATTGGTACACTGGATTGAATGGTTTAACTGCTGATTTTTGTTTACTGCCAACCCAGGGTTTTGAAGATTTAGCACTCAGATATGGTTCTGAAAAGCAACCTGTGCTGCAGCTGAGCACTTGAATTTGCACTTTCAGCACCACCTGCAAGAGACCGACAATTGACAGGTGCTCTCAGGGATTAACGTATAGGATGCTAGAATTAGGGGCTGGAAATTAGGCCTATTTTCTAATCCTTTGTACTTTACTGTGTTTATGTGCATAAATGTGATATTTCCATTAAAAGAAGCACAAGCTGTTAAACTTATTTGGCACCCTCATTCTTCATAGGGGTTTGGGGATGCTGCCTTTCACTTTCCAGTGGATCTAAAAGCACGTTCATTTTTACCAAAGGCTTCATCAGCATCACCTGAAAGTTGTTTGGGTTTCCTGGAAGGAGTGATTGTGGGTCAACTTCCACTCCTTGTGAATTTTTCCCTAGGAGTTAAGGAAAACTATTACTTTTGTTTCCCATCAGGTTTTGCTGGTCATCTTGCTGGAGAGAGAAGTCAATTGCTTTGCTGGCCTGTGTCCACGTTGCTCTGCTGCAAGCAGGTGGTCTCCCAGTATCCTTGCAGAGAGTGTGACTCCATTTGGGGCATCTGTGTAAAGCTTTGCACTTACTAGTTTGGGCAGTGCAGGCCACAGGTCTCTGTGTCCTCATTGCCTTCCTCCCCTGCTGCCTCACTGCTCCCCAGCTCTCTTCTCCTCTTCATCATTGTCCTCACCCTAAAGGCTGCACCCCTCACTTGATGTTTATCTTACCTGTCTGAAGGTTGCAATGGGAAAAGCTCCCACAAAACACTTCCTGAAACCTGTGGCAAACAGACCACAGTGGAGGAGGAGGAGGAGGAGGCACACCTGGCTTGCTTTCAGCCATCTGCCTGCTTGAGTTGCTGCTGCCGCTCCTGCTGCAGAGCATTTGATTTCTGTTGGATTTCAGCACAAATAGTGTGGTTTGATCTGTGTTTTGTTGTGGATATTTTTTCCCCCAAGAGAGCCATAACCATGAAATCCCAGGTAATACTGTCTGCAGCTCAGGTTGCTCCTGGTCACTCAAGCAGCACAGTTTATCTCCCAAAAAAAGAGCAAGCAAAGCCTTGGCAGCCCCTCCTGGCAGCTGGAGCCCCTGAGGGATGGCAAGGGTGCTGCTGCAGAAAGATTCTGTTCAGATGGAAAAGGAACATTAATTCCTAGGGCAGGCTTCAGTGCCAGGCTGAAGTGTGGCACATCAGTTGGAAGAATGTCCTGGAGTGTTGCGACTGGAGCAGCGGCTGTGTCTGCCATCACAGCCATTCCTTGTCTCAGCACCCTGGGAACATCTCACCATGATGCTCCCAGGAAGCTCCCAGCCAACCTAGTTCTGCAGTAACTCTACTAACAGGGATTTAACAACAGTGACAGTGGAACTGCTTCCCAACATTCTCTAAAAGTATCTTGTGCTCTCATCTCTCGCAAGGAAGAACGTCAGCATGGGGGTTCCCAGTAGCCTTCCTGCCAGAGGGCACCATCTTCCTCATCACCCAACACCAGCCACTGTGCTGGGCATCATCCAAGTGAGGAAAAAAACCCAAATAGTATTCATAGATACCTGCAAAGGTATCACAGGCTGTCCCAGGATTAGAAAAGAAGCCTGGAAAATGAGAAGGGCCAACTCATTCTGGAGAACAGGAATTTTCTTCTGTTTGGAGAATTCCTATGTACAGCTAAATATAGCATTTATGGAAAAACTTTGTGAACTCTGGACCCTTTTTGCTTTGGCTGTGGAGATGCTGACCACTGGGAAGTATAAATTATATCAGCCAAATCCATGCTGAGACTGAGATGTGCTTTATAATGCTAAATATGCTAAATAAGGATATCCCAGACTTTGCCAACTGGATGTTCCAAATCAGTTCCCTACCTGTATAAATACCTATATCATTAAGTTATTTTAATTACACATGGTAGTACACTTAACCATACCTATAAAATTACCCACAGGTAACACAGGCACACATTAATACCATTCATATATAAAGTAAAGTAATAATGAGATACATATATAAAACATATATATATATATACATACGTAATTTAAAACATTTTAACACATATTATTAACACATATACATATAAAATGCCTCTTACCTCCTAGTGATAATGTGGAGCACTTAAATATGTTAATGATGACCATCTCTCAAAAAGCCAGTATTAAATAATTCTTCTATAAGAGGAACAAATCATTCAGGGATATTATGGAGGCTACAAAGGGAAAACAGACCAGCTGCCTTTTCACTGAACAAACTGGAGCACTTGCATGGGAAAAGGCAGAGGACTATGTGAAAATTGTGCTTCATCAGATAATTAAAGTTATTATGCACATTAATTTTGCCTAGTCAGGTTTAAATTTGCCACTTCTCCTGACATTTGAATTTACAATGGTTGCAGCGTGCTTTTATATCTATAAAACTGTACACAGGTTTGTGCATCATTAGTGGGCCAGATGCTGCTGTTTCAGTTGTCTCTCAGGGAAACAGAAGAGGTGGGGAAAAGGGGTTCAGGTGGTTCATTTTCCCCTTCCCATCGTAGCAGCTTCCCACATCAATGACAGTTTGCTACTTTACCCAAGCCCTTCCTCCCAAACAGAAAATGAACAGAAAGCCTCCAGAGGCAGATGTGTGAAATCTGTGCCATCCTGGCTGCATTCAGTGGTTTCTCAGAAGGCACTGATGGAGCAGTGAGCTGCTGTAAATGTGGATCAGGAAAGGGGCACAGGACCTGCTGGAACATCTCTGCTCCGTGCGTGTGCTCGTGCGTGTGCGTGCCAGTGGGATTTTTATTCTTGGTGCCATAGTAACTGAAGTCAGCTCAGAGAGGTGTTAACCACCAAAGTTGCTTCCTGAGTCTCTGTGCACAGCTTTCTGCTGACAAAGGTGATAAAATATTTACTTTCACACCACATGCAGCAGCAGGGAGTTAAGGTTTCCTTGCGTTTGCTGCCACTATTCTGAAGCCAGCTTTTTGCTGAAGCCGGTAGTGTGGGGGTGTTCTGCATTTTTGTGTAAGAGTGTTAATGGCACACAAATCAATAAGTGAATGGGGAATTTAAGTAATGGCCCCACTAAAAGTTCTGTTCCAAACAAAGGTGAAGTATTCAAAAGAATACACAAACATAGTTGTACTGAAAGCAGACATGCTGTATTATCAGCTTGGCTGCTTCCCAGGGAAGTGTAGTGGAATAGTTGTCATGCAGCATTTATCCAGCTTCTGTGCAAGGGAAATGTGGTCTTTGGCCGCCTGGTATTCTTTTCAAAAAGCTGCAGTCGCAGCCTCCTGAAGTGTATTCATATGAATGAAATAAAACATTTGTTTGGTGAGCAATAGAATCGAACAGACCAGCCATATTAAACTAATTTTTCTTTGTTTTGATCTCAAAAATTTGTTTAGTGTACAGAAATTCCACTAACACATTCATAAAAATGTACTTTGTGGATGTTTTCCATGACCAGTTTTTCACCTGTGGCTTTTGAAAAATGTGGGGTTTATTCTTTGCATAATTGACTGCATTGTGCTTTTTTTTATGTTCACGGGCACAAGGAGCAGTGTTTGCCTGTTGTTTCCCAGGTCTTCTGCAAGAGCCTTTTTAGGCTTCTGAAGGGTTTCCAGCCCTCATGAGACTCTGCACCTGCTCTTTGCTAGGGGAAAGTGCCAGGTACTGCAGGCTGAGCCACCAGAACCAGGCGTTGCTCTGTGACAGCGGCCGTCTCGGTCAGGATGACCAATGGGCTCTACTTCTGGTCGTGCATCCAAACCCTCCACATTCTAGGGTAATCCCTTGCCCAGCAATTTGCCTACTTAGGAGCCTTAAATACTCTCAGTTGTCCCAGGATTTGCACGGCTGACTAGGATACTGTGCTCAGAGAAAGCCAAGGAAGAAGTGCTGTGTGTCAGCTGTCCGAAGAAGAAATAGCCAGGTACCATGGTGAGGTCTGGTCTGTATTTAAAAACAACACTAAAAACCCCCAATTGAGCTGTTTTAACTGAAAAGTTAAGCTGAACTAATGTGCACAGACTCTCTTGGGTTGGTTTTAATCAGGCCAATATTCACTTGAGTTAACCAATCAGAACGAGTTTGTGGTTAAAGAGATATAAATCATTCATCCTGAAATGGGTTTCCATGCAGAGAGCTGTGGCAGCTTAAGTGTGCTGTTTGCAGTGAAGGGCACTGCTTTGCCACATCCTTGACCTGGGGGAAGCCTCTGACCTGGGCTCTCTGCCCAGCCATGCTGGTTTCCTTGCAGCTTCTGTTTTTCCAGGCTGGTACTTGTTGCCCTTTTACTCATTGTTGATGAGCTCTTTCACACACAGCAGTCAATGGCATCTCCTGGAGCCGCACAGTGCCTCGTGCTCACCTTTGGCTAATTACCAGTGTCACTTTCATTAACACGGCTCACAGCTGCCAGGGATCCCTCCCTTCACACCACCCCCAGCAGCACGCTGCAGCTTTGCTCTGTCATTTGGATTTGGGAAAATCTAAACCCCCACGTGCAGCGCTGGGTAAGAGCCGCGTTGTCGCCATCCTCCACAGAGAACCGCTCTCTTTCCATCAAGTAAAACACTGGCTTAATCTTTAATTCAACACTGTCTTTTGAGGATCACAGCCCCTGCTCAGGAACAAAGTGAGCCTGACAACAGTCAGAGGCAGGAGATGAAATATTAATCCATGCTTTCGTGACATCCAGGCTGGATTACAGTAATTCCCTGTCTGCAGGTCTCCCAAGGCCACCTCTATAAAACACAGTTTGTACAGAAGCCAGCCGTGGGATTTAACCACTGCAGACAAACAGCCCCACCTCACAGACTCTAAACCTGGGCCTTGTCTGGAGACCTCTCTTCCTTCTTTATCTCCAGGTATGCTCTTCAATTGCCAGGTGCAGATCACATTTATAATTGTAACTATTTTTAGTCACTTGAAAAAAATCACAGCTTCAGGATGTGTCAAATTAAAAAAAAAAAAAAAAAAGCATAAAAGCTATAAATATGATAGGAAGATTCTGCAATTATGATAGACTATCTGGCTCTTCCTCTCCCAAGCCCATCATCCCTGAGCACAGGATGTGTTATATGGGTCACTCTTCTTTTAGGGCATTGAATGGCATTTCCTCGGGGCAAGAATTAGTTAAATTGGAAAAGCAAAAAATTTAGGCCATTGTGAAGAGCTGAGTGTTGTACCCCAGTCAGCTCAGATCTGACTAAAGTAAAGAGAATGCGAGGTTGAATGAGAGAAGGAAATCCACCACCACAGAGGGATATAGCTGAAGAAAACACTGAGGGAAGAGAACAGGTTAAAGCCAAGCTCCGCATCTGGGTACTTCCAGATGCATCAAAGGTGCAGCTGCTCCTGTGTTGGCATGTGTTGGATCAATTGCAGGGCTTGTTCCAGTCAGACCTGCTAATCTCCTGTGTACCTCAGTCTACCCTTCAACTGAAGAGAAATATTTTCCTCAATACCAAGTTAATTCATAAGGTCAGCTCTTGGTTATCAGGTAATGAGAGAAAAGGAAGGATGGGAAAATCCACAGAAACAAAACCATGTAACGAAAACTGTGTCAGTCAAGCAAACAGAGAAGATGTCATCTTTTGGCCTTGGAAAACCACACAAAGTTCTTGAGAGATGGCAGAGGCAGCCCCTGGGACAGCAGGGGCCAGAATGGAGCTGCTGGCAATCCCAGTGGCAGTTTTCAGATGTCAGGTGATGGTGAGGCCAGACACATCCAGGACAGGATCATCTGCTGCTCATGGCTGGAGAGTGGCTGAGCCCACACAGCTTCTGAAGACAAAGAAAGGCAAGAGTGCTCATGCATTCCCTACAGTACAGATATACAACATTAAAGGTATCCTCCCTCCAAACACATTTAAAAAGTATGCCTCCCTCTGAGTAACAGGAAGCTTACAGTGCCCTTGGCCTGTTTTTCCCACCAAGTGGTTTCCTTAGGTAAATGAGTATTTGCTGCATAGCAAAAAGTGCATGGAAAACTTAGCCTAAAATGCAAGACTAAGTAAGTTTCACATCATAGGCCACCATCAAGCCCTATTTTGCTGCAGAGTTCCAGCTTTTGAAGATTCCAGTGGGTTATTTAAGAGATTTATGAAGTTACGAAAGCAGAAGTCAAGTCTGTGCAGTTTAAATGCCATTAAATCCCTGTGTTGCTGTTTCCCATTAGCTGGGTTCTTCTGAAAGCCTTGTGCCAGCTGAGAAGACACATCCCAGAATGACACTTTGGGGGAATTTCAGTGAACCCAGGGCAGGGAAAATGAGGAGGGGGAGGTGGCAGCAGCAACCCAGCAGCACCACTAAGTCAAACAAAGCCAAGACCTAATTAAACAGTGATCATCCCCCACACAGTTATTTAGAAATCACATTAATGCATGGACATGAATCTTCCCATAGAATTGTGGGTTTACACTCACCCAAAACACCCTTTGGACTCCTAGACTCATGGAAGAGTGAAGAAATCCTTGTGGCCTGAAGGTCTCTCCCTCAAGCCAGAGAAGGATACACTGCTATTTTCACGGTAGTGTCAAGAGAACCGTAGTGGTGGGAAGGAGTTGAAGTGGGAATTCTTGAGTACCATGCTACACCCAGACCTCTGCAGGAAGGTCCACACCTGTGAAATACTTTGAGAGCCACTCATACCTTTCCTAGGATTTCTTGCAAAGTGTTTCTGTTAATTTCAATTTTATCCACATCTTCCCTTTGAGAAAATATCTACTGAGTCAGGCAGTGAATGCTAGGATGCTAGCAGGACATGTAGCTATTTAAGGGCTTTTTCACATCTGTTTTCACAGGCAAACCCTATTAAATTGTAACAATAAACCACATGGATTTTACTGGTAAGCAATCAATTTCCATGAAAGATAACAAAAGCTTTCACTGAAATGGGCTAGAAATCCAAATCCCTTAAAATCTGAGTTGGTATTATAAACACCATGCTCTAGGCACTGCAGTAAACACTGCTTATTGGGTGCTCAGGGTGTGCTTTTCTTAGGTTAAGCATCACCAGCAGATGCTGCTTACCAGCACAAGCTGTCACAGACTCTCCTGGTGGCTGGATGCCTGCTATAACCAGAAATGCCTCATGTGCTGGGACCCTCTGGGGTGCCTGGCCCCCAAAGACTGTGCAAAGCAGTGTTCTGAGCAGTGGCCCTGGCAGTGGCCCTCCAAACTCCTCCATCAATGACACTTGGATACAAACCTCACCAAGGAAGGGTACAGAGACCACACTCTGGTCTTCCACGCCAGCCTCTGGCTAAGACCAAAGGCTGTCCACTGCATCATCCAGAGAACTGACTGCGACAGAACAACCCCCACAGACTCACCTCTAATAAAAAAGGATTTTTAGAACACTAAAAAACACTTTCTAATACTTTGTAACCCCTTTTAGGCTTTGTTGATGCTCCAAGGCATCAACATTTCCAAGGTGCTTTTCTAAAATGGCTGTAGCATTTTCCTCTAAATATCAAGGTTAGAACAGCCCAGTTGCTGTAGCCTCACACCGTTGTTTTTCATTAATATCTTCCCCAAATTCTGTTCATCAGCTAAACCATCCCTCGGCAAATCTACAGAAAAGGCCTGCCTGGGGCTCAGCACCCACCAGCAGTTCCAGGGTGAGAAAAGACACAGGCTCAGTTTGAGTTCTCCCCCCTTCACGCTCCCCCAGGCACTGCCTTTAGTCACCTCCCCACACCTGAGTGAGCTCCCAGCTCTGAGCAGTCCAGCCCACCACAAAACAGTGCCAGTGGCTACATCAAGGTGGATCTGTGGCTTTGCAAGGCACAGGGAGGGGGGGGCAGGCCACCAAGTGTCACCACAGCCTGTCCTTGAGAGCGGCAGCACTGGGGAGCGAGGTGCCAGCAGGTGACAAGTGTTAGACACCGCTGCCTCTTGGTGGCTCCAGGCACACAGGGATTGAACCTCTCACTTTAAAAAGTTACATTTCTGTTACGCTTGCAGAACAAAAATGAGTTCGCCTCTCCTTTTACACTTGAAGAGCTTCTGCTGCACAGCTGATGAAAGGCTAAATGTCTCCAGCTCTATGGTTATTAACGCCAGGAAATATGGCTGAAAAAATATACAGGGGTCATATTCATTCCCTGTAGCTTGTATTACCTATTAGAACTATAATGCTATCGAAGTGATGTTCTCCATTTACATTGGCTCTAGCATTTTACCTTGAGTACAAATGCCAAGCTATCAAAATGGAGTGCTCAAAATGAATATGAAGGTGCCATCTTTACTCAGCCACCTTTCAGAGTAGTAGTCCTGGGTCACTAATGCTATTTAGAATTGCTTCTCGGGGTAACTGGTACAGCTCTTCTTCCTCAAGTGTTGTGCTTTAATCTTTTCACTCTATAATCTCAGCCATAGAAATATTTGTATTTTCAGAACATAAAGTACAATAAATCAAGAGTGAAGCTCCTGCTTGATTCTGACTATTGAAAGCATTTCAATAGCACCTGCAGGCTGAGCTGACATCTTGCCAATTGTTTTGCAGTTGTGCTTGATTATAAGCAAAGCAACAAATAAGTAAAAGAGAAACTTCAGAGCACTAACCCTGGGACTGATTTTTGTAAATTAACAAAGGATATAATTTTAAAAATATACATTTATATATAATATTAATATAATTCTTCAAAAAGGGGCTGTGGTTGGACTCATGCTTGTTTCTGCTGAATCAGACTGTACGCTTGTTTACTAGTAAATGAAAAAATAGTATCTTTTCCCCTTAGTTATTAAAATCAGGTATTCTGAATTATACATGTATATGCTAAACATACATGTACACCTGTGGGTTACAACAGTGATCCCCCCCCCCTTTCTATCTCATAAGCTAATTGACTCTGAAGCATTTGGTTCAACTGTTTTCAAAATAACTCCTATTCTCACTCATATAATGTTTTCTTCTAAACTTGCTGTTCCAGCAAGGAGCACTGCACAGCCAGGTGCTCTTTCTTCCAAGGAGCTCTGTTGAATTCCAGTCCCCTATTTTTGAAATCATGGGGCCTACACAATGACAGCCTAGGGTCATATTTTGCATGACAAATTTCATTTCATTCCCTGAAGTCAGAGCTTTATAACACATTTGTGAGTCAGGAAAAAGCCCAGAAATCAATGTTTAAAAAACAGCTTAGCAGTGACCAAGCTGCAGAACTGGAGATAGGAAGATGGGATACATCCCTGTAACACTGGCATTCCTCGGCAGAGCTCCACAAACATAACTCACATAAAGGAAAGGATCTGCCCATGAGTCTTCTCCACCACTTTTCAGGCTGATAGACCTTACAGTGTTTGAAAAGATGGATGTTTGGAGGCCTCTACCTTGTGTAAAATACCTAGTTTGACTCTCCAGTCCTGCAAAATAAATCTGAACTTACCTTAATTCCTTGGAGAGTATCACTGAAGTTAACAGGACTATAAACACAAAGTAGGAATCCTCTATAAGGCTGGTGGCCTGCACGGGATGGGAAAATAACCTGCCTTGAAGGAACCTACACTTGTAGGAATCCTAACTCTCCCAGGAGGCATCTGCTCAGATGACATTGGCAACATTTTCCATACTTTTAAATGTATAGCTTCTGCCTTTTAAGATTCTGTCTTTTATCCTGCACCCACTAACAAAGTCATTCCTGTTGTGAAGAACCAGCCACACACGTGACACACACGGCACACCACAACCGCCAGGAACAAAACCAGGTGCACAAACAAACGAAACATATGAATGTAGGGGAGAGGAATATTGTGGGTCATGATAAATAGTGGGATCAAGCTCAATACTTTCTATAAGTATTTACCTTAGCCACTACAGGCTGGTAGTGAGCCAGCCAGCAGCATGCAAATCACTGTGAAGTTTTCAGTGTGGATATTGTAGGAGCTCTTTGGGGCCCCACAAAAAGCAAAGTCTGAGTGTTTAACCAAGATCCTCGTAACAAGCTCAGTTGACAGGCTTATTTAAGGCTTCAGCCTTTCATTACAAACCCCTCCAGCTGTCACAACTGTCACATCAGCAGCAGGCTAATGTTTATTACGTTCTGGGTAATAAATCAGGCCCTAAAAGGAGAATTCTTGCATTTGCTATTCACTATCTCTTGTCCAGAGGGAAGGAATTAGGTTAGGAATTAGCTTCTGGTGTGGGTCTTTTTTATTAGCAACTCAGATGGAACACTAGCTACCTGCAAAAAGGATATTAAGGGTGTTCACCCAAACTGCATGTTCCAAAGAATCTCATCTCCCATTGCTTAACATCTCTGGGATGAATAACATTTTACATCCCAGTTTTTAAAACTGACTGTTCTTTCATTGCAGGGATATACACACACACGCACATGAATATTAATTAGGTCTCAGTTCAACTGGAGTATGCCTTAGTTCTGCATCCTATATGCACATATGTGCTGCCTTTTGCAATAAAAGGGAGACAATATATATTTCTTTATGCTTAACCTTGTAGGACAGAAGAACCAGAATTTATTAAAATTAATTTGCATTTGCAGATTTCCCTCATCCAAAGGCCTCTTCCACGCAAAAATATTCAAGGACACGTAGATTTACAAATCAAAGAATTGTCCTCTCAGTATGTAATTAGGCAGGGGAAATTGAGGTCACTGAGCAGCGCAAGAAATGTCCAGTATACAGTTCTGAGACAATATGACAGCTCTGCCTCTTTTCTTTGATCATCTTCTAACAACAGCTTTACAGAGCACAACCGAATCCACTTCCGTGCTGATCCATTTACTGCTCTGCTTTTAATATTTAAGGCTTTACTTCTCTAATCACAGCTCCTGTTCACTGCTGACTTAAATACACCAGAAAGTAAAACGATGTGGGCAACATTCCACTGGCATGTGCCCCAGTCTGCTGGTCTTCAAGAGACAAAGCCAGAAGACCTTTATCTTCCTCAGAGATATAATTTGAAAAATTAAATATAACTTAAGATGAGGTGCACATCTCATCTTAGAAATAAGGCTTAGAACAAGGGTTTTTTTTCTTTTTTTTTTTTAATACCAAATGAAGTTTTCAGTTAAATACATTAGGTTCACAAGTGAGCATAAAACAAGGAAAAAGGTGATGCCTCTTCCTTCAGACCCAAACACTGGCACACTTGGTGCAATTTTACTCCTGAAGGCATTGAACATGTTGTTTCAGTCACATCCAAAACATGACAAGATATTTGTCATTTCAGCTGCTATCAGCACACAGAAATAAGTGGCTAACTTTTGCTTTTCATTTTAACTAAATCCACTGTTCTATACTTCAAAAGCCACTTCTGGTTTAAGAGAGAAGCCAAGTGGGTTCAATTGTGACCTTGAGATGAACTCAGTTGGCCAGAGCATGGTGCCAATCACACCAGGGTTGTGGGTCCAATCCCCATATGGGCCATTCCCTTTAGAGATGGACTCGTTGGATCCTTGTGAGACACTTCCAACTCAGAATATTCTGTGATCTGGAAATGTGACCCGGTGGCTGTGCTCTCCAGTTCACTCTGCGTGTAACAAAGTGATGTCACCATCCATCTTAACATGGTATCAGGAGCCCATTGACACCTGAGACAGCTACCACACGTTGCTTCTAAGAACTTTTTGCACCTTCACACCCTGCCACTTGCTTCTCTGCCAGAAAGGAGGATGAAGACCATTATGCTGAACTAGCTTTAGTCAGGACAATGTGAGACTATGCTGAAGGTAACATGACATGCTACCTTGCTGATGCTGATACGAGCTGCAGTGTCATTAGCACCTAACCAATTTTCATAATCCTTAAAATCACTGTGGATTACTAATGCTTTTCTTTTTCTAAAGCTATGAGTGACCTATAGAATGCCAGACACTCACGTTTTCTAAAAATACCTCCAATGTAAGCTGGACAGCAGAGATTATGTTACAGGGCTTCTTTCAAGGTCAGTTGCAAGATCTATACTTGCCATGGCTTTAATATCCTTCATTTCAGTTTTGTCATTGACAGCGTTCTGTGTTTTGCAAAAAATCATCAGCAACCATGCATGCCTGTCAGCTCCAAATAGTAATAAATTACATTCCCAGAAAGAGGTATCATAATCTTTTTCTCACATCTGATCAGCATTCTGAAGGGAAGGAAAATAGTCATTGCAATAGAAATTACTTCTTTGTTCACAGAGTGCTTTGTCAAATACAATGCACTCCACCTCTCCTCTCAAGCCTCATATCTGAATGCCAGTGCTTCCATTTTATGATTCAAGAAATAGTATATGCTAGCTGCAGTCTTTTCTCTGATGGGGGATGAAAAAAATCAATAAATGCACATTATTGAAGGAGACGCAAAAGCACGGGGACAAGCAAAATACAAACCTCCACCTTCCTAAGAAACTACCTTTACTAATTTTATATAATACAATCATGCAGAGCACTTACCAAAGGCTACAGCTACAATGCTGATTTACTTTACGCATCTGCTGAAGAAATCCCGTGATCTACTGCTGCAGACTTGACTCAGTTTCTTCTTGAGCCAGCCAGTCACTCTGCATCCCTCTGCATCCTTATATAGCAGATAACGTTAGCTGGAACCAGTTATATTTGAATGTCTTTATCTTGTGAGAGGCTTGTGCGCAAAGAATTTAAATTACAACTGAGATTTGTCTTTTTAATTCTTTACATTGTTGCAGCCTCTGACCAGCAACATTTCCCCCCTGCTCTAAAAGTAACTGTACCCACACTGACATCCCCACATTTTCTAAAATTCAATTTTGTGTATTAATCCAGCATCTTAAGGCATTAGCCTAGACTTAAATCTCATTTTAAACTTAATATATCCAAATCTTAAGGGGACACGAAGTGGCTTGTAAAGCCCACACCTCCCTCCCCCATGAAGATGGTGAGTATTCAGAATAAAGTTATTCCAAAAGGATAAAAACATGTCTGTTCATTCCCTTTACCTTTGTATGGAAAACTGCTGTATTTTTATTGAACAGCCAGGAGCATACAATGATCACATCACTGTGGAAAAAAGTGCAAGACTTCTGTTTCAAGGCATTTGGTGACAAAAGGGTAGCTTGTACTGTTGACACAGAAGTAAATAATTTCTAATTGCTAATAACATTTGCAATACTGCTGGTAACAAGGACATGGAATTTGGAGTAACAATTGACAACACAAGCAACAGCATGCTGGACATCATGCACATGTTTTCCCAGAATTTTAATGAAAGAACATATCTTTTGAATAATGTAGCATGGAGAGGAGGCTGAGAGGAGACCCTATTGCTCATTACAACTACCTGTAAGGAGGTTGTAGCAAGGTGGGGGCTGGTCTCTTCTCCAAGGTAACAAGTGACAACATAAGGGGAAAGGGCCTCAAGTTGTGGCAGGGGAGGTTTAGATTGGATATGAGGAAAACTTTATTTACCAAAATGGTTGTCAAGCTTTAGAACAGGCTGTCCAGGGAAGTGGTTAAGTCACCACCCCTGGAGGTGTTTAGAAGATGTATGGATGTGGCTCTTAGGGACATGGTTTAGTGGTGGACTTGGCTGGGTTAATGCTTGGACTCGATGACTTTAAGGGTCTTTTCCAACCTAAACAATTCTATGATCATGCGAGCGCAGTCTAAGGATGTAACACTGCAGCAGTCCCAGGGCAGTAGCTATCACCTCTGCCCTGCACCACACACCTTGGCTGTATTACATACACACCACACAGATGGTAAACATGGGATGCCCAAAGTATCAGAAAGGCCCCAGTAACACTGCAGCAATTTCTCCATATTCTTCAGCAAATCACCTCTGTTATGGCTTGTGTGATGTAAAACGTTATGCAGCTTTATGAAAAGCTTGCCACCTCTTCTGATTACAACACTTGCTTTTTCTGAAAGACTAGAACTTGCAAAGCAATGGAAAATGTTACATTTAATTTTCTTTACCATCCTGGTTTATTACCAGGGTTAGTTCCCCTACCTTCACAGGGGCTGAGCAAGCATCTCCAATTTCATAGTGGAAAACAGCAACTCCCATTCTAGCTGGTAGCATCTACTTTTTATTTTACATGAGACTGGACTATTCAAAACAGCTCATCCACTGTGTCATAAAACTTCAGAATAAATTTCAGTATCTATAAAATGTTGATTAGTCATGCAGCAGTCTGTAATAAAATCCCATAAATCCCACAAAGCTGCACCCTGCTGATTTACATTGCACTTACAGAGAAAAAAGAGCCCAATATTCAACTTCATGCTTTATTGTTGCATTATTGCCACATTGACAATTACAGAAAATTTCTTTTGCAGTTATTTCAAGGTAACATCTGAACATCTCCTGTGCTTACATGCTATTGCAACATATTTTATAAGTATCAATAACCATCAGTAAGAAATCCAGTTCACCAGTTATGATTATTTTGGACAAGGTAATGCTTTGGTAAGGACATCTATGTATAAACATGGATACCTCCCAACAATATGCTTTCACACAGAGACATTTTCTAATCATATATGAATTTCTGCGCTCTAAAAGCCACTAAAGCTATCTTAAGAGCCATACTTCATTGTACAAACTTGCATATCTATCTAAGTAATCAAAGACAAAAATCAGGTATTGTCTATATATGCTGTATATATTGCATTAACAACCAGGAGCAGTAGTTTGTAATTCAAAAGCATCCATGCTCCTAACGTTTACTGTCAGAATGGAGAGGCAGTGTAGCTTTCAAAACCATTTCTACCTATTACAAGACGTGGAGCAGAGGTATCCAGCCCCACCTCACTGTGTGCCCCCACACTGAGGTCTAGTTTCCCACTGCAGTCAAAGGAGCCAAGGGTGATCCAGCTCATCCTTTAAGACCCCTCCCTTTGGTCAGTGACACCGTACCCAAGCTCTGCCAGCAGACTGTCCTGACTGCATGGGCTCCAGACACTGCTTCAGATGCAGGCACAGCACGAGGCAGAGCTGACTCCCACCCAGCTGCCCCTCAGGCCAGCAGGAGACTGCAAGGATCTGCTCCACTGCTGACACAGCACCCAGACAGCTACGGCTGCACCAGCAACCGCCCCCGTCCGAGCCTGCAAACACTGCTGCCAGCAAGTCATCTCCTGCAGAGATCCAAGGGGTTCAACAATGCTCCTGCTGAATGAGTTGCTCAGGTGTGAATCACTTGTACACCCATAAGCAGCTACAAACAAGGCCTCTGCTGCACCGACATCAGAAACAGAAAAGAGATTTGAAAAGCTGCATATTCTAACACAGAATAATTCTTACAAACAGCACTCGTTCCTTAAGGCAAGTATGGTTTCTAATCAAATTCAAAGTAAGGACTACATATATAGATTGTGCATCCCTCCCTTAAACCTTGGGTTTAAAATAGTTATGTCCATGCATACAATTTGCAAAACATCATTTCCATTTCAAGCCTATGAAGAGATGGAAATGCCAGGTCCCTTGCACCCACACGAATAAAGCTAGTCCACTTGTGAAATGGGCTGTATTCCCCATTATTTTGTTGCTGTTGTTTTAAATCAGCTACTCTGTTTTTTAACCATAAATGAACTGGTAAAACCCCAAGTGACCCTAAAATCTCACTGACTTGCCAGGTGAATGGCTGCAGCATTAGCTCCCACTTTTTTGACATCAGTAGAAACTTTATAAACCTGGAAGGAACTAAAGGCTGTATTGTATTTGTAGTCAGTTAAAAACAGAAGGACACTTTAAAATAGGTAGAATATATAAATTTTCTTTCCTGTTTTCTTTTTACAGAGGTGCGTTACAGAAGGAAAATGATAGAGCTAAGTGATTTTGAACTGAGAAATCAAGTTATTTAATTATGTGGTAAAAATAAAACAATTGCTCTATTTGGAAATAACTTTCTTTTTACTCCCTCATGTCATACTGTCCTCCAGAACAAGAAGACTAGGAAAAAATATGATGCCCAAAAGAGGTTGGATCATAAACATATTTACTAATGATATCTCTTAATTTCAAAAGGTAATCTCAAATTCTAAATTAAAAAAAGGAAACGGATTTTTCACCAACTTATTTTAAGTTCAATACGGAGGGTCATGAACTCCTTCAGCTTGTTATTGGAATGTGAAATCATCACCTCAAAAATACAGGCCCCAGTGAGACCAACGAGATTAGAAATGAGTTGTCTACAGCAGCAGTGTTCTTGTAACTCTGGTTTCTTCCTCCTCTCCATACCCAGAGATCACCAGAGGGAACAATCTCAGCAAGGCTGTCAGAGTGCAAAGGGGTGCAAAGAAGATTCAGCTGGATCTCTGCCCACTTGAGAATGTATGGGGGCCCTGTCATCATCTGCCTGGTTGAATCCAGAGGGCACTGGGGTGTAACACTCTAGGGTACTGAAGGATGCAAGGGTTCTACACAATCAAGACAACTGCTGACTTCTGTCTCAACACACCCAACAAACCCCCTCCAGACAGTAAAGGTACCAGTACAAAAGGGCTGTTCTTTCTTACTGGCTTAGCAGAAAAACTACATTAACTATCTACTATTGTGAGTCCACAACTAAAAGTACAAATTTTAAGCTCATTAATCATGTTATTCATACTAAAATTTTTATCTTGGCAATAAGAAGATCTTATTAAAAAGCACCCCTGATCAGCAAATACTCAATACAGAATTTTCCATCTGGGCTACCAACTGAACAATGTCTTCATTCTTATTAACCCTTGAGATTTAAAGTAAAAGAAACAGCATTTTATTTTAGATGTCAATTTTACAGATTTGATAGTGTGAATCCTAATGGGTTTTTGTCTTCTCTTGAAAACTTAATCACTGAGAGCAGTTCAGCAGGACCCTGACAGGGAGCTCATTTGCGAGGCTGGTGGATGTGCTGTTTGACGTGCTGCGGGTGAGGAAGCTTTTCCACAGAAGGATGTGGCTTCTGATGAGCCACCTGAGCTGCAGCTGGAGGGAAGTCCTTATCACCCTGTTGGAAGAACACAGCAGGAAAACTTTAAGGAATTTTAAAAGTCTACTTTCCAATTCAAATTAACGTAAGTTCTAAAAAATGTGAAAATCAGATGCAAAACGGTGTTGCATGTTACTTTGGAGTCCTCCTGTACACATTCTATGTTTTTATTTTTTTAGCCAACTTCAAAATTTTTCTTATGCAAGCTTCACCTCTTCCAGTTACACACACTATGCAATAATAAAGTGCCTCAAGGCACATATGGCAGCTGAAACACACTATCTTCAAACCTGTATCCTTACAGGCAGGAGGGTTGCTCCTCATCACAGATCAGGCTACAGCAGCAGTTTAATATGCAGCCACTTCCAAAGGAAATGAATACAGTAATATCTAGCTTAGATACAAAAAGATGAACCAATAAAGTTTAAGTGCTAAAATTCAAAGAAAAACGGTGGAAATAATTTCAATGAATAATTTCAATTTCACACAAACCCAGAAAGAATGCTCAAAGGGCCTTACACGAATATAGAAAACACAAAGCCTCTTGTCACAAAAGAGAAAGGGATATGAAAAAGATTAATTTTGCTCAGATTGGTGGTAATTCTGAAAAGCTTACAGTAATTTTGCTATGACTGAGAGAAATTTACTGATAATCTTACCCTAGCAATGACACCGGAGATGAACACCGCTGGCTTAGGTGGGCTGAAAAAAATAAGAGGGATTATTTGTACCAGTTACTTAGAAGGTAAAAATGAAAAGGAAATCACACACACAATGCAAAAAAANAAAAAAAAAAAGGTGGCATTTTTGGAAACTGATCAATGTTTCAAATAGACAAGACAGATTTCCTCTTCAAATGACTGTTGCCTTAGTAGTACTTACTGCAGACAAAACCAGACCTGTAGGTTTTGGCTGCTATTACTGCTTCACACTGATTGTGACAGCAGTAAGAAGCCAGTCCAACAATACCGCTTCTTAAAGCTGAGTCTTTGTTTGCATTGGTTTCTTAATCCTCAAATTTTATACATAAACTGCCAGCAGTACTTTAGGCTTAGTGTATTTGTACTGCACAATGAAAACTGCAGTTGGACTCAAGTCACTGCTGTGTTAGAGAATAAAATAAATTTCAAGTTTACATCTGTCAGTCAAATGAATGAGGATTCTTAGTCCCAGAAAGAGCAACACTCTGTACTTTAAATCATCGATTTTCAAGCAGGTAGTCTACTCTATTACAAGAAAAAGAAATGTGTATGTAATCAAATATTAAAAAACATAAATTAAAGCATTTCCCGGTTTCTCATTTGCAGCCCCTCCATCCACACCAACAGGAACAGACTCTCCACAGCTGGAGCTCTCTGAAGCTTGGTCAGCACAAGCCATCAGTTTCCCTGGGTCACTGATCTGAACTGACCACCTCTACCTGGAGGCCACAGCACAGGCCCGTCCAACTGCTGGCCCTGCTGGCATTGCCAGTGCCTCAGTGCCAGACACGCAGCAATCCCAGCGCCTCCGTGGCAAGCAGAGCCCCACATCTGCACGGAGCCTGCAGAAGGGCTGACACCCGGAGCTCCAGGAAACCTCCACAGCAGAGGTAATTCTCCTGTGAGAAAACCATGTCACCTGAGCACTGCAAAGGGAAGCAGAGCGGGGAGGTGAAGGTCCCTCCCCCTGAGAACATCTGGGACTGAGGACTCAGAGCAGGTGGCTCATGAACCCAGACCACAGAAGGGTTCCACCCTGAGATGTTACCGCTCACGGAGTTGGGACAACACAAAGCACACACAAATCAAACGACTTAGTAGAGGAATGATAGTGATTACTGTGATGCACTTTACAACTACACAGCTTGTAAAAATTTATTAACATGATGTTGGGTGAAGTTAAGATAACAAGCAGCACAGTATTAGACTTGATTTAATGAACTCATAAATATTGTCTGAGCCCTGTTAAAGTCATGGCATTGCTACTTAGTTCCTGAACTATCTGATTATTTAACAAGGCTCAGCATCCCTCCTAGAAATTTTTAAGAAGTCAGAAAGATAAATATAAGGTTAGAAAAAAAGAAGAAAGGAAGAGCATTCTGCTCTAAAATACTTCCATGGAAGAGTAACAGTGATATTTCCTGCAATCAGAAATAACACTTTGAAAGCTGTATTAGACTTTTTCAACCCAATTTCCTGTCAGTACAAACTAATAACAAGCAAAGATCCATAGCAAAACACTACCATTTCATTCTAATTGTACTGAGCCAATTAGTATGTTACAATCTGCATGAGACTTACTGGATGCTGAGTAACAAACTCAAAGAAATAACTCTGACTGGGAAATCACAGATGTACTGCAGTGGCTCAAGGTACGATTCACACACACTATGACATTATAAAGGAAATGAAAAGTAAATGGAAAAAAAAGTATGGCAATTTATTCTTCAACTATACATGGCATCTGGCTTTAGTCACACTCAGAGAAACTTTTTTTTTTGCTTGATATTGTATTATTAACAATACTGGATAGTGAAAAAGTCAAATCAGATTGATTTTTTTTAATATTCTTAACATGACCTTTCAATGTTCATTATGCTTGGATGATGCATGAAATTCAAAGCAACATTTCCCCAACAGAGCCTGTATTTGCTGAATGTGCCACAAGCTGTTCACCAACTACCACACTGTATTACCTGCTGTGTGGTTCACAATTCTTTCTTTAAAAACAAGTGCAATGCTCCATGGCTTTGGCCTAAAATGAAAACCAGAAGGAATTTCTTGCATTTTGAACACATCTTTTACCACTGCAAATGGCAAAAAATCTTCTCAGAAATCCCAATCTCCTGTTGAAATGTCATCCTATTAATATTCAAAGGGTCCAAACTTGCAAGCATTAAGTCTCCCAAGTACACGATAGAGCTGGATAGAGTTACAATTAGTCACACTCAGAGAAACTTAATTTAATTGTATGTTCTTTTTATTTAATTGTATGTTCTTTTGTCTCAGGAATTAGGCTGAAGGTCCTGTAAAGAGCACTGTCATTTTCAGGTAAGCTAAAATCCAGTCTGAGGTTTATGCTTCAGGTAGTACTTCAGAAGCAGCTAGCACATCTTTAAAAAGAAGGCAAAAGTCAACAGGACCATTTTCCCAGTAAAAACCATATTCTTCAGACACAAAGCATTTATCTTGAGCACTATTATAACGTAACATATTCAGCCTTGTTTGTATGCAATAGGCTCTGTGACTGTCTTTAGTTACACTGCCTTGGAAACAGGACACTGACGAGGGCTCTCCCACAGATGTGTGGCAGGCACCAAACACCTCACGTAGGGCTCATGTGGCACATTCTAGGATAGTGTGGACACATAGGGAACAACCTAACAGGAAATCAGAGTTGCAAAAGGCATCTACTCCCAGATGCAGAGGAAACAGTTTTCTCCTTGCCTTTCCCCCTTGTTTGTCACCTCTATGGATTTTTGACTGGACTCTTCCTGCTTCATACTAAACAGCTTTTAAATGGAAGAACTAACGGGAATGTTGACCCGGCTTCCAGCTCAAGGGCCTCTACCCTCCCTCTAGCCACCAAGATCTTGCAGAAACCCTGGCATTTGTTTCTTGCTGCCCCAAGTTTCCATGATCAGCTGCAGGTGTGCAGGGTAATGAGGCTTCACCTCTCTATTTCACTCAGGCAAAATGCTTTGCTCCTATGGAAGACACACCAGCCGAACAGGAAGCTCATTTCCATGTCTTAATTATCCTGTAGCAGGGAAAAAGACAGAAAGCTGGCCAGAAATGAGAATGATTGAGTGTGTTGGTATTTATGTCCTATGTCAAGCCACTGGCTTTCCTTACATTTTTACCAGATTACATTGTTTCAGGAAAGATCTTTAAAAAATTAATATTATTCATTAGATTTGATGATCTATAGAACCAGAACCAAGCCAGACCATATATAATCACACATCTATACTAATGAAGAATTCAACAGATCAGAGGAAGGCCTGGATAATCAGTCACTGATTCATGCTTTAATTTCATTCCTAATGAGAGAAATCTTTCCACAGATGAACTTTGTCATAATAAATTCAATCTCTACTGCCAGACTCCCAAACCATGGGCTTTTTTTCATGGACCCAGATTAGCTGCCAGGACCATAACTCTGTAATTGCACTCCGAGACATCCACTAGGATTGCAATGCTGCAACATCACTCACTATCTCTTCCAAGAACCTCCTGAAAATAGAAACAAAAATGGAGAACAGGCACAGGCTATCATTGCTACATTTGTAAAACACTTTTATGTGCTTTAAATTCTATTGGTGTTTTATGCAAAGCACAACCTACATTTCTAGTATTTTGTAAGCTGTGATGGTTGTTCTGAGGATATACTTAATCTGATGAAAATCAGTTTGACAGATGTTGTTTTGAAGGTGCAGCATTCCTTTGTCTAGGCATCAGTAAACAAGAAAGCAAAAAAAATTTCTGACAAAAACTGATTTTGTTTATACATATATGTGCTTTACAGCTATTTAATGCACACATTTAATTAAAGTTAATTAATAGCCACAGCTAATACTGTGTAAGGAACACAGTTTTGTGTTTGCCAAGACTGGTTAATGTTTGTGTCAATACTTCCAGAGCAAATCCAAATCTTGTTATAACATATGGAGAAAAAGAACACATCTGTTAAGATCTAAGCATTCAGAGAACTTACCCTGATTTTACATGTGTGATGCTGCACCTGTTTAACATCAGATTCTCTACTAGATTCATTTATCCTGACAGTTCAAATAGAATAAAGATTTCTATTATTTCATAATACTTAGCTTAAGTAAGATCTTTATCTGACATGGAAGGTAAATCACAAAGAAGATGAAATAACTTGAAAAGATCATTAACTAGATGAAATGAGGCATTAATAGTACTAAAATCTTATGGCTTCACCTTAGAGGGATTGGTTGAACTGAAGTATGACAGACATACACCGTGTAAAGACAAACACAGTGACACAGGAGTTACTGTGAAATCTCCTTGAGGCCACAGAACATAGGGCAGGTGGGTATTTATCCAACTCCATTAAAACAGAGAACCTGACTAAATCAGTTTTCTAATTTAACAGGGATATTTACAGTTAAGTGTATCTCTCTCTATAAATGCAGTGAACATGTGCAGAGGCTGTGTATATATATACACACAGAGATTACACAAATTCACAGCTGCTTCAGAGTGGTCCCAAATGCAGAACAAAGCAGAGCACATTTCTGGGGGGGAGGATGAACACCTGCAGCCACTCTGGTGTTTGGAGCACCCAAATTGCCTACTGCATCCCTCACCTGATGGGATGGATTGGATCTAATGCTGGCTTCCAGCAGCAGTTTGAACAGTAGATCCAATCTGGAGGAGGGATTGTGAGCACTGCCCACAGTGCAATCCAAACCAAAGGGCTCCATTCAGAGTTGACAAAACCAGGAAGCACCTCCACACATGAGCATCATTCTTGTCCACACAAACATAGAAGCTCCAAAAATGGGAAATAGGTCTCACTGCAGCCAGACAGTGCAGAAGGTGAGTGCCTCACATACACTGGTGATCAGAAAAAGCAAAATAACATACCAAGATAAAGAAAGAACGAGAAAAAGCAATAGTAAAAACAGTACCTCACAGTATACCTCAATTAAATATGGTATTCAGGCCAGGAACACCATGAGTGAAGAACTAGAGCAAAAAATATAGATGGAAAAAATAGCTGAGAGAGCACGAAGAACCCACATAAGGAGAGAGCTAAGAACTATTTGCATACAGTATACAAAGGAGTAGGTAATACTACTCTCATTTACCTTCTTTACAGTATATTTAGGAAGTGGCACTTGCAGAAGACTGCATTTAAAATTATTAATAGCAGATACCTTTAAAATAGAATTAAATGTAGAACCTCCTGAAAATAAGGCATCAATCTCAAAATTTCCACTATGCCAACATTCAAAACAGGTTAGCCTACTTTAAAAAAGGAAAAAACTACATACATGGAAGGCTATTGTTAGACTGGATGATTTTTTTGGTCAAAATATGTTTGACAAAAGTTAAATCATTAAGACTGTGTTAAACTAATCTTCTAGCTGGAATGATTCATATTTATGATTAAAGAATGGGAATGATTCATATTTATCTTTGGTATGTCTTATCACTGGGGATCACCTTCTGCTCTTTTAAGTAAGCATGGCAAACAGATATATGTAATCTATAAATATGTGTTTTTCAAAGACTTCGGAACCACAAATTACATCACCGTTTTTAACTCTCCAAAAATAACGCTGGAGTTTGTGACTTAGTGTTTCCTTGTTTAAATAAAATCATCCAGTGGCAAGTACTGCGAGTCATAGTTGGTCTACAGCTGGAAAAGCAAAGGAGCAATTCCTGTGACAGGCATGGTGAAAGCAAAGGTGAAATTCCTGCAAACTAAAGAGATTACAACACAGAACCAGGAGCTGCATCCAGTTCCCTGACCCTTCAGGCAAAGGCAGCACACAGACACTTTACAATTGCCCCCTCAGCACCCCAAAACAGCAGGCACTTGGAAAGTGAGCAAAACCTTCCACTGAACAGCTTGCCCTTTATTTCCCTGCTCATTTCCAAATAAACATCATTCACTTTCCTCACAATTAGATTAGGCAAGCAAAATGAAAACCATATATGAAACACTATGATCTGCAGTCACTCAATGATCCCCCAGATGCTCCCTAATGAGAGCAAGTTTTGCGGATTTTTACTTTTTGCTAGCATGATATTCACTCCATGAACAGAAGGTTCCCCAAGTATTCTGAGCAGAATTTGCTCTTCAGTCAACAAATCTTCATACTTAATCCTTCTCGTCTATTTTTGCAATTGAAAATATCGTGCCCAGAAGTTGAAACCATGCAGCTTAATCCTCAAGGTTGATTTGGAATTTGTATTTTCTGGTTATGAAATGTGAACGTTAACTAATCTTAGTTTCCATCTAATGCTTCTCAAAAGATGTCCAGATGTGTCATTACAGGGGTGCTTATTTGAATTTAGAGTTGCCTTTGATTTTAGAATTGTCTTAAAAAATAAATTCCAAGATGATTAAAATCACACTGAGATGATTAAAATCACACTTCTCAGCAACAGAATAAAACTGACATGCACCCTGCTCATCAGCTTGCTTGAAATAATTTCCCTTTGGTTATAATATATTTAGGTTATTAATTTTCTGGACAGAAAATTAATAATTAGTCTGACTGACTACCAGAGGGAAATGTCTTAGCTGATTGCATGGGGACATACAGTATCCGAAATTCTATGATAATTTATTGCGTTGAGGTAATTTATCTGCCAGAGCTTCCAGATCTTTAAGATCATCCACAGGATGGCACTGTTGAACCTCAGAGTCTCCTGTACATGAAGTAGGGAACAACATCAAAAACATCCAGGTGCTGCAGCAAATACTAAAAGAAGTAAAAAGCAGTGCTTCCCCTTGATGACAAATCTTGACAAAACATGGTACATAGGCAAACACACCAAATTCTTACACATACCCACAGACTACTCTCCGGGATACAATCTTCTTGTCTGCCTGTCTTGGGCTGTGCACCATACACTACAACTCAAGAGAATGAGACGCCCTACTAGAAAATTTTAATTACAATTTGTTTTGCTATTCAGATACAAATCAGGTGTCCTGATCTTTTAATGAGGTGGTAAATGACTGGCCATTACATTTAATAGCAACTGATTGACATTCATTATTCTTACAATCACTATTATTGCATTGTAGCATATGGCCTGATTAATCTCACCAGCCTCTCATTCATCTTTGCTTTTAGTTCATGTATAACCCATAAAAGGAAATTATTTAAGAAAGAGATCCACCATTTCTTATCTATATTGTTATACATGATAATGCTATCAGAGAATAAATTTCTCTTTCATGCTGCCTTCTGATCACAAAATGAAGATTTAAGTATTTTACCTTTTCCATAGACTCAGAGGATTTAGAAATGGTCCACAATTCTCCAACTGCTGGTTGATTTATAAAGGTTCCACCCTGTTATTGCAGTATCTCTATTAACTCTTAGTGAACACCAATGACCAACTTTTCACATACAGCAATGCAGCATTAGCCCACTTAATAATCTGTAACTACTTAACTGTGGGAAAAAGGTATGAAAATTGACAAGAAGTAAGTAGTGTTTAAATGGTGACACAACTCAAGGGAAACTCTAAAATAAGGAATGAAATAGGATAGACTTTAAGCATTTGCAAAATTACCAAAGGCTGTGGTTCAAAAGGGAGAGAAGACCAAATCTTCCATGTGTTTGTCAGGTGCTGAAGTGCATCCTCGTGCACGTTCCCATGACAGTAATGCACTTCCATGCTGAGAATATCATGACCATGGGCCTGCACTGCAGTGTCTTGGCTACAGAGCCATAGGAGCCAGTTTTGGCATTGCTGTACACCTCCATCTCTCAACAGATGAAAGATGGAGTGTAACTGGAAGAACAGCTTGATGCAGTACTAGGAATACAGGATGTCAGTGCAGTGAGAAAAACAAGAAGGTAGAAGCTGAGAAGGTGAAAATCTTATCATTTCTGCCCAGGTGAAGCTGTGTTTGTCTCAGAGCCACACAGCAGTGGCCCAAAATTTCCCAACCTTTCCTGTTAGGAGTTTATAACCTGAATCATGCTTCCCAATGTTTCACAGTATTAATCATTCAGTAGATGTGCACCTTTCCCTCTCCTACTGCTTTAAGCAATCGCAGTATCATTTGTTATTATCCCCAAAACCACTGCAGACATGAAGTCAAATACACAGGCGTCTGCACACACATAAATGCTACATCACCTTCCACAGCCATGCAACTGCTGTGAGGAGCCTCCCCAACCCAATTTTACGCTGTGCAATGTGAATGGTTTCCATCCTACAGTGGCACCCTACTGCTACATGAAGCTCTCCAAAGCAAATGTTTCTGCCCATAGCACAAGGGATCAGGACGAAGTTCTTGACCATTTCAATAGGCCACTCCTGGGGAAGTTTGGAACATGATAAAGGGTGCTGTTGGAAGGTCATGGAGATACTCTGGTAGTATCAGATCCAGCTGATGACTATGTAAGCTGACTGCTCTTGGCCAAAAACCTGCTTTAGTTCAAACTCTGCCAAAGTTATCGACACAATTTTCCCTATTCTCCAGTGGCAAGTGGAGCCATAAATCATGTCATCCAGACACAGAAAACATGCTTTAAGTATGCCATTTTATATTCAGAGCTCACATAGGAGCAACAGAAGAGGAATTAAGAAATGTTTTTAACTTAGCAGCTTACTTTTAATAGCAAGAAACCCCCTAGTCCCTAATACACTTAGCCCAGATAGGTTTTTACTGCGACACAAGCCAAGGAACTAAGTTCTCTCAGAAGGATTCAGACACGGGTGCATCTTTGTTTAAATTAACTTGGTGAAGTACAAATTCTCCACAGAGAAGCTGACCTCCACTGACCTGAGAGGGAGCAACCACTTGATTCCTCTACTACCATTACTATGCCTGTGCTGAGAGGTGGCAGCTGGAAAGGCAGCGTCATTTTCCATCTAGAAACATCCAGTCATCTGAACACCACCAGAACAGGCCGTTTCCTCCTTCCATATTAATCTTAAGGGTTTAATCTGGAAGGTCAGTATCAGATATTAATATAATCATCTGCAAAACTTCCAGTGTCAATGGGACTGGGACTTGGTGCCATGAAAATACACAGAAAATAACCTTGAGGAAATCAATAGCACTGGGATTCAAAGCATTGTAATCTGAATGATGTCAAGAGGAGTTCTTAGACACTAAGCTTTCACTCTGAGTGAAATAAATGTCTAGCTTTGTAAAGTGATAATAGAAGCCATGACAATTCAAATGGGTAACAGATCAATGTGCTGTTAAATCTGAATATAGTACTAAAGTTATACCCATTCATTTCAATGGGATGCAGAAATCTTATGGCAACTACAAACACGTGAATGTCAATATCACTAGTGATTTTTCTGTTAATCAAACAAGAATGACTGCTACTTTTCTAGTTCAGCCTCTTAGATCTGCCACTTCCCGGTGTTCTATTTGTTTGAATGGCTTTTAATTGCTTTAATAACAGCAAAAGCAGTTCATTTCCTTAAAGAAGCACCATACCACCTGCAGGATGGCAGCTGACCTGGCAGCATTACCTTCTACCATACAGAGCAGGCTTAGACTATGTTTTTCTGTTTGTGATGCACATGTAGCTTTGCTTCTTCACTTTTCTTCTACGGGACACATAGATCAGCCTCTGTGAGGAATGAAAATAAAACATGCACGGACAGTCTCAGCTGAGTTGACATTTATAAAGCAGCAGGAATACCAGTGGTACTTTATGCTGTGAGTTTGTACTAGTATTTTATACTGGTCATTTCCATGCACAGCACAGCACAGCTGAAGGGTGTCCTCAGCAAGAACACAGTTTTTCCAAAATAACTGCCTGGTGGCAGTACTTCTGGCCTCTGTCTGGATGTTGTAACAAGTGACAATGTAATAACAGGAACTGACTTAAGAAATTATTACCCTACTTATCTTTGAAAAGTGTACCTAAGTATCAGTTAGGTTGGATCAGCAAAAATAACAGTACCATTCCTATGCTTCAAAAACCTGTTTCTGTCATCCTGTGTATATTTGGACACAGAAACATTTTAATTAATGGCTTTTTATTTACTAATGAAGTGGGACATGCTTTGTAAAAGCCTATTAACGTACAAATGCAGAGACCTCTCATGATTCAGGTAATTTTTACTTTTATGTAGTTCAATTAAGTCTCAGTACATCAGTGTGAAGATTAAAAAAAACATACAGCATCACAATGAGATTTTCAAACAATTAAAAAGTGAAAATAATAACTGTCACAATAACTACACCATCTATCATACAAAGAACCAATTTTTAAACACTATTTCTCATAACTTTTCATAATGTGGTGTGACTCACAGCTTATTCTTTTCAAATTTTCCTATTTGGAAGAAACGTTTTGTAAACAGGAGCTATTTCTACTGCAAAAATGTATTTTCTATTATTTATCTCTTGGTTCCATTACATTTACTTATTTCCCCTCCCACCATTAAGACTCCTCAATATGCTGGGACACAGAGCTAAGCATGTGTGGAATGCTGACTATTTTAAGAGTTCAGTATAAACCACATTGTCCTAGGGTGACTAAACACACATCCCTGTTGAGTTTTCATTACAAAAGCAAGTGGTTAGAGGGAGCTCAAGATCTGCAGGAGCAAGAACCAGAGGAAATTTTTCAATGGTATTTTTTTGGCAGAGAGTACAGGGGAGGTAATGATCCTGTCCTTCTCTAACAGCCTTTTAGCCCCCAAGGACTTGATCCCAAACCAGTAGTTTTTGTGGTTGTTTTTAACAGCAACACATTTACTGTGCAACAGAGGCAAGTTAATCACCAAACTGCTTATTTTCTATGATGTGATGACTTTGGATAACGTATTTCCAGTCAGTGCTTTCCTGAGAAAGCATCTCTGCAACTTGCAGCATAATCACTTCTCATGTAAATACATCAGAAATGTGGAACTTGTAGAAACCAAATTTTGCTGCAGGCTGGAGTATAAGATGATGCACTGCCTGATTCAGCTGAACTCTTCTGAATTCACATGGTCTTAAGACAGTTGAAAACCTTTGCAACGAGAAGTCTTAAAAATACTTTAGAGGAACAACAGCACCAATTTGGATCTTATCGTTCTTCCTTTTTTTAAATCAAAGACTCAGGGAGAAGATAGAAGATATACTGCCCTGGGATTGCTACGTCAAAGAACACAGAAAAGGATTCAGATGGTTATCCCGCTTTCATCAGAAAACATATCATGAAACAGTGTGAGACAGAGAGTAGAAATCATGCTGACAGAAATGCATGTATCTGAGAAAGGTCTCAGATTCCATTAAGGCTCTACACTCTGGTTTGATATCTTACAATACAGATAATCTTAAAAAACGGAGCTCCCCAAAAATCCAAATTTTCATTTAACTGAAAAGTATGCATTATTTGAATATTTTATTCAGAAGAGAGCTGCAAAACATAGAATAGCAAAGGTCAGCAAAATGCAATAATGCTAGAAGTAGCAACAATGTATTTTGGGTGTCTTAACTGTTGTCACTTCTCAGTCTCCGAGTGACTCCCAGAGCACCCACCCACGGCAGGTGCAAATAGGTTGTGAGGCCAGATTGCATTTGAGGCTGCTCAGACACTGAAAAATCTCTAAACATATGAATTACTACAGGTTTTTGGTAACAACCAGACAGCTGTGACCTCAAAAAGCTCAAAATAAGAACACAAGAAATCAAATTAACATCTGAGATATTTACTGCTTGTAATTGTATTCATTTATAATTCTCCATTTACATTGTATTCTGGGATCACATTTTAAAAACAGATACATAAATAATTTTCGACCAACAAACAAGTTTGCGCACTCTTTTCATGTCAAATACCTACCCATTCATTCTATGACCACAAAAAAAGCAAAAAGAGCAGGTGTAAAGTAAATGTCTTTAATTTACCAAAAGGCCAAATAATATTCTAATTTTCATCCTCCATATTTATGGAAAAAATTTGTATTAACCAACATGGCATTCCTATTATTAACCTGCACTGTCAAGAGAGGAGACACATTCTCTAGAGTATTCTTGCTCTGAGTACTTGCTGCTAGGACATTAAAATTGACAGAAGGGTATTGGGCTCCTGTCATACTTATTTAAAATCTTCATACAGAAGAAGCCCACAGAGACATGCCCTAGGCACCCAGATGACAGCAATGCTATTGCTGCTACATAATGGCCAGCTGCAAACTGAAGTTTAATTTCATTTTTGCCTATCAGAGGGATCTCTTCTAGCTACTTCCAGTTGTAAAGAAATGTCCATGAATTTTACAGCACCAATTCTCATTCATAACTGTAGCACATCAAAAGAAGTAGAAAGTAAAGCATGCAGGAGCTTTAAGGGAGAAGCTTGTTGTGAAGCTCTGCTAAGAGAACAGCAACACTTCCTGATGCAACACAGAGAGGATAGTAGTGCAATCCAGAGCTCAGAAAAAACACGGTGCAATCATGCTACTTGATCTGCGAACAGAAGTAAAAAGAGAAGGGCCCATTCCTCCAAGGTTCAAGAGTTTTGTGAGTACTGGGCAGAAGCAGAGTAGGAAAGAAAACTGCAAGGAGAGGGAAAGAAAGGGAAAAGGGGAGGGGAAGGAAATAAAAGGAAAGCCCATGAAAAGACAATACAAGGATGTCACTGATCTGCCTATGAAGTGCTCTGATGTAGGTACCCCAGGGTATCAGTGACATCTTCCCATGGACTTCCCACCTCATGCAGACAAAGGGTTTGGCCATGACCTTGTTGAGCATACAAAGGGACACTGGTGCACAAACATTCTTTCTTCTCCCCCTTTTCTGTGTGGGTGGGCTAAGTATAATCACATGTATGCAATTCCCCCCTCCAATCCCCTTCCCCCCCAATTTTATAGTAGTGACATTGAGAAATGATCCAAGCTTTCTACTGCCTATGCAGAGATGAGGAGCACTTTCTTCTGGAAGACCATCAAAAGACAGATTTGCAACTCATATGAAAAGCACCAATAAATTATCAGCAGTGATGAACCACCAGACATTATGGGTTAATTTTGGCACCTCTACTATTTCCTGAAGCCTAGTTTCCATACAGACCACTGGAGATCCTCAATCTTTTATGAATCAAAATGTTACGACTTCAGCATTTGAAAGAGGAAGGCCACAACTCCCACAGCAGAAGAAAAATGCATAGAGAATTTCCCACTCTCTGTGTCTGCCTGTGCTGGCATGACACAAACCACACAGAGTGACAGAAAGCAGCTACCTAGCATTATGTCAAAGGGAGAGCTATGATCACCCTAGGAAGTGGCAGAAGTCATGCTGATTTTAGCCTGTGTTCACTTTGCAGAGCTTCAAGTAACAGTTGGGTATTAATACCGAATGGAAACACTCCAGAAAACACAAGCTAAGCCAATTCACTATTACAGAAGTCCAGCCTGAAGTAATTCCTGTCTTTCTCTAGGTCTCACAGACTGGCAAGCAGCCCCTCATAACTTTCTCATAAATGACTCAATGTTCAGAAAGTTTCATTTTTTATTGCACCAAAGGTTATCTCACTGTCACTCTTGGCACATGAAGCAATTTTATCAGCTGTTACCATTTCTTTTAGGTGTGGTAATCCTGAGGAACAAATTAAAAACTTAAACCAGACTGACAGGTGTGACTTCAGTAGCAGTTTTTTAATGGAAATGCATATTGAGAACTTCAGGAAGGCTTGTAATTATTGCAGGTAGGTCAGATTTTAGATCAAATCAAAACATGAATGTAGCAATGGGAAGGTGTAATTTGGTGATGTTTATGTAAACTTGAACTCTGGATATTTTCATTAATATACCCTGCTGCATTTTTCAAAGGGCTTAGGCCTTCACAAATGTGACTGATTTAAACAGGAACACCTGTACCTCTGAAAACTGAGTTAAAAGTATTAAGTAGGGTACTTGCACTTGAGAAACAACTTCTGAATTTTCAGTAGAATGTGTGACAGCCTGCAGAACCACTATCACAGAAGCATGACAGAAGGGAAATATCTGATATAATCCTCAGGGAAAATATGAAAAGAATATGAGCACAAATTAAAACATAAAACACAGGATAGTGCAAAAGAGCTGTCTGTTCACCATCTCATACGTGCTTTTGTACTATTAACAATTTGGCTGTAATGACCAGGAAATACAGTATTGTGCAAAATGTGGACTTCACAGCCCAGAAGGTCACAACCCTTTTAAGCACAGAACAAGCAATGCAAGCAGAGGCCAACTCAAACACTGGTTGCTAATGTGACCTTGTCCCTGGACCTGCACTTGAGCACCTTCCCTAGTGGCTCATCTGGCTGCAGCTTAAGCTCAGTGAGCAGTGCCCACAAGCAGATGCCAAGCCACAGATAACAGTCCCATCACTGCAGCCATGGGCTGGGTCAGTGCTCAGGGCAGGCTGCCTCTCTGGAGGTTCAAATGCCCATGGCAGCTGTTTCACTCTAAAGATCACCAGCTTTTTCTACCTTCATGGAGCATTTCACTGTGAATGTCGTATTTTTTTTTCACTTATCTGAGTGAAACAGCCTACTGATCAGAACTCTGGTCACTTTGGACTAACACAGCTGTAGAGACAACCGAGAGCTGGTTCTACATTGTCCCACCAGATAATTTAAAAGATGTGGGATGACTGTACAAGGCCACACTCTGAAAAGGCTTAGATGGCTCTCCTGGATCATCCAGCCTCCAGTATGTGCTGCTTGGGAGGCTCCTCCTGAACAGCAGCACAAAGGACAAGTGCCTCCTCTAAGATTGCCCTTACTAGAGCTCTGCCACTACACTTCAGACAGAAACTGAAAATCAATCTTAGATTGCATCACTTCTTCAACCTAAGAGAGTCTTGGAAACATTCATTCCTAACCTGTTCTCTGGACATACTATTTACAGAGTTCACAAACCAAAACTGCCTTCAATGATTTGAGAACTAAGAGAGCCTAGTCTAGGCAGTCTAAAAATCTAAAAGGCTAACAACACTGACAAAACTAATAAAACAAATTACGGAACTGTCATTACAAAGCACTCCACAACAGAACCACAGAAGGGCTGAGGTTGGTAGTGACCTCTGGAGATCATCTGGTCCAAGCCCCCGCTCAAGCTGGGAAATCTAGAACAGGCCACCCACAACAATGTCCAGGCAGCTTTCTATTATCTCCAAGGATCAAGACTCAAAAATCTCTTTGGGAATACTGTGCCAGTGCTCAGTCACTCTCACAGGAAGCATCTGTTTTTGCTTTTTTGTTGTTTTTTTTTTTTTTTTACTGATGTCTGGAGAGAACCTCCTGTATTTCAGTATTTCAGTTTGTGTCCATTGTCTCTGGTCCTGTCACAAGGCACCACTGAAAACTGCTATCTCCCTTTTCTTTGTGCACTCCTTGCAGGTATTTATACATATTGAAAAGCTCTCCCTGGCTCTTTCAACCTCACTTCACAGCAAAAGTACTCCAATTTCTTCAATAATTTTTGTGGCCCTTCACTGAGTTGACCCTCTTCAGTAGCTCCAGCTTCCTCTTGTACCAAGGAGCCCAGAACTGGACACAGTCCTCTGGCATCCCAGCCCTTCCTCCCAGTTTTGTGTCATATGCAAACTTGCTGTGGGCTCAATCTGTCCCCTCACCTGGATCATTAATGAAGACGTTGAAGAGGACTGGACCAGATCCAGTACTGACCCCAGGGGTACACAGTGCTAATTACCAGCCTCTAACCAGACTTCCTTCAACTCAGCAGTGTTCTCTGGGCCCAGCTATTCAAGCAGGTTTCAGCTGACCTCACTTTGCCCATCCAGCCAATGCTTCACCATATCCTCTCTATGGAGATCTTTCAGCAGACAACTTTGAAAGCCTTCCCGAAGCCTAGGCAGAAAACATCCAAGGCTTGTCTATCAAGCTGGTATTTTCATTGAAGAAGTTTATAAAGTTAATCAAGTATGACTTCCCTTTTGATGAATCCACGTTCATCACTTTCATGTCCTACTACCTGAAAGTAGTTTCCATGATTACCTGCTCTGTCAGAAAGTGAGGTAAGGCTGACCAGCCTGTAGTTCCCTGGCTCCTCCTGACTGCCTTTACTGAAGTGCTTATAAACACTGGGAATGTTCTTATTATTATTCCAAGAGTTTCTGTTAGGTGCTTTAAGAAAACAAAAAAAGCTATTCTAAGGGTGGGACTCAAAAGTTGAAATTATGAATTAGATATTTTATTCTTCAAAAGATTTTAACTTAGCTGAATCTTTTAACTGTCAAATATAGTTCCATATAAAGCATTCAAAACTTTTAAAGTTGAGATATAGACATCAGATTATGCAGTGATTGCATGCAGATCATGAAGTGATCAAGATACCCACATTTACATTTTATGGTTTAGAATTAACCATGTACATGTATATTCCTCTAGGAAATACAGCAGATTAGTGAATTTCAGCAGTATTACATTTTGCAATAGATATGGTCTTAAAAGTTATTATCTACCAAAATAGTTTTTACGTAGTGCTATTGCAAAGTACAATTTCATTTCCTCCTTTCCTGCATTTATGAAGTCAACTTCTGCATAAAACAATTCAACCATTCTAATATAATCATCTAACAGCTGAGAGACTTCTGGGGTATGGAAACATCAGGAATTATTATATGGAGACATATTTGAATTAAGCAGCACATGTAACACTAAAAACATACTGTACCACTGATACAAAGTCTAGACAAATCTTGAGCTCCTAAAAATGGAAGATTCATATAAAATTTATAGAACGTAGACAAACCGGAAAACAATGGGCCTCGGCGGTCAACACTGTTCATCTTCACAGAAAATGTGTGCATTAAGAGACATGAAAAACTTAACAGAAGACCAGTGAACTTGTGACTTGGCAGCAGCTTAGTCAAATCCCATGAAAATTAACTTGTAAACTACTTTTTTTTCTCCCATTAGCCTTTTTACCCTAAAATAAAGCTGTCCAAAGGTTGGCTGGTTGCTGTTTAATCCTATTTTGTGGGAGACCAGAATCATGATAGAGGAAGCAAAGTCTCTGTCAGAGTTACCACAGTAAAATGTAAGTAAAATGACTTTAAAAATCCAGTTCTGAGAGCAGAGAATAGGGAATCACTGATAAAAGTGACGCCTCAAAAATAATTCTGCAACTGAAATACATAAACAAAGGCAAACAAATGAAATTTGATCTTAAGAATTGCTTTTTATTTTAGTGGGCCTGAGATGCTTCATCCTGTCCAGGCTTGGACACAGGAACCTGCAATATCCCCTTTAAAAGAAATACTTAATACCCTTCATCTCAAAATTTGCTTTGGCTGAGATGAACTCCACAGCCAGAAAGAAATGCACATTTCATAAATAAGGCCGATATCAAAACTTCAAGTAACAAGTTTCTCTTACTCTAAGACATGGGCCCAATCTTTTTCCTACTGAAAACACAAAGCTTGTAACATTTATTTTTTTCTTCATTTCTACAATGATATAGCTATGTCAACCTTAGGCTTTCTACTTGTCTATGTGCCCAGGTCTATTAATCTAATTAAAAAAAAGAAGTCCAATGCATATCTAGATGGCTATTCCTGTGCTGCAATTTGACAGCATTACTTCATTCATTGCTGACAATTTCAACTACGAGAGCTTCATCCAAGATAATGTCTGTCTTGGTAAGAATTAACCCCTTATCCATGGCAAGAAGTGCTCTCCCAGGATGCTGAGCTGTTTGGTTGCAGCACACTGATGATAATCTCACATGTTCCATATTATTACAATTTGAATTAAAAAAAAACAAACAAAACACCAAACCAGCAAAATTACCTCTGTTTCTCCCAGAATACCCTAAGACCAGCAACCAGATTAGGTAAAGGTTGTTTTCTGGGATAACTGGCTCTTGCACTTCAGCTAAGGGAAATGAATGCAAATAAGGATCTTGAAGAGATGTACAGCAGAAGTCACGAGGTGGGACTCACACGACATTACTTACTTGAACACCTATACCTAAGTCAGAACATATTATCTCAGCTTATTAAAAATTTATTCTGATACTTCTTGAAATATTCCTGTGTGATTGATAGCTGAACTGAAACAGTTCCAACCAGGACTTGACTTTCTCCATAGCAGCAATGCTGCCTACCCTCTGCAGGAGAAGTATCTACTCCAAAAAGTGCAGATCCTCTGGAAAACTGGGATGTAGCTTAAGTCTTTGAATAACTATCTTCAAGGGAAGTTCAGCTGCTCTGCCACATTGAGAGCAAAAGCAACTTCAAGAAGACGTGGCAATACCACAGCTTATCAGGCACTCTCAATTGCCACTTGTTTGTCAAGAACATTCTCTCTGGCATTTGTGCATGTGGCAAAAAACTGAGATGTTGAGGTGACAGTCTCAATAACGAGAACACGTTCCAATGACGGGACACAAGTAAAGCAAGATGTGCAGTAATCTTCAAAACAGAAGTCTGAGTACTCCAAATAGATAAAGGTTCCCAAGACCAAGAGGTCATCTAAATTTTCAGCTCTGTTAGGAGGTCCAATGAGATACACCATCTGTGCTTGCAGATAAGGCATTTCTGCTGCAGGTAACTGCTCTGCATGGCTAAGGCAAAATAAATACAGCTTAACCTGCACAAGATTTCTCAAAGCTTCATGAGCCAAATGAGACTGTCCTGCATTTTTGGCAGACAGCAATATCCCCAAAAACAATACATAAAATACCAGCTATTCTTGATCAGCACTGCTTCTATTTGTTGTCTCTACTATACACTGTCACAAAGGAAAATCCCAGGAGATCCAAGGGCAGAAAATATGAGCTTCAAAGGGCCAGGCAGGAACAGATGCAGACAAAAAAGACAAAAGATTGGGATTTGTGAAAAAAAGAGGTGGAGACACCTAAAGCAAAACTGGAGAGAAACCTGACAGAACGATAAGTTATGAAATATATGCTATAGATGATGAGGCTGATGAAGAGATCAGACCAAATTCTACAGCTAATATAACTAATTTCTCTCCTGTATTCCTGGTGAACAGCAAGCTGAACATGAGCCAGCAACATTTTCTAGCAGCCTATAAAGCTGGCTTCATTTTGTGCTGAAGATTAACCTGAGTGACCACTAGACCACATTTGGAATAATGTGTTCAGTTCTGGGCCCCCAAAGCACCAATAAAGTAGTGTGAGCTCAGGGAGGGCAATCAGGATGCTTAGGGTGTTGGATCACTTCTCCTCTGAGAAAAGGCTCAGGGAACTGGGTTTGTTCAACCTGCAGGAACAAAGGCTTTGGGAAAACCTAACAACAGCTTGCTGGTGCCTGCAAGGATGTTACTAAGAAGACAGAGCCAGGCTTTAAACAGTGGTGCATGGCTGCAGGATAAGACAGCAGGGAAAAGCTGAAAAAAAGGGAGGTTCTGTGCAGAAAAACATCATGAGGACAGTGGAGCAGAAGAAAAGGTTGCTTGTAGGGATTGCACAGCCTCCATCTCTGGAGATTTACAAGACCTGGCTGAAAAACGCCAGGAGTATTCATTCTGGTGTGAGCTCTGGTTATCCCTGCTTTGAGCCTACACTAGCGATCTCTCAAGGCCCTCTCCAACCTGAGTTATCTCATGATCCACAGCCTGGACTGTGTCCTTAGATGCTACAGTTTGTAACAAGCTTAGAACTTTAAACCAAGCAATCTGCACCTAGCATTCAGTTTCTAATAGTGACCAATTGCAAAAGTTTAGCTAAAGTCCTAATGACCAAATTAAGTTCAAAGTGATCATTTCCCTGCTATTCATCTCATCAAGAGCTCTTTGTCTTAATCTGTTCCCATCCATTTTGGCAATTGGATGAGAGATTTCCAAAGTCTCATCATGGTCTTTGGTGTCAGCACAAATCTGAAATAATCTTTATTAAATTAAAATTAAATTAAATTACCGTACACTCCCATCTAGCATGCAACCAGTAGAAAACAGAATTCTGCTAATGGTATGTAAATGGTTTAAACTGAAAGAGGCTGAGAAACTGAAAGAAAAGGAGCAGGAAGGTGTGTATGAACCAGATGTTACTTACTGGAATTTACATTATTCTTCTCAGTTTGTCTACTAATAAACAGAACTAACAAATTGCACTGAATACTCAACTCATTTATGTTACCCTCACATAAACCCTGTCTTTCTTCAGCAAACAGAACAGACCTCTGGTGATCAATGAGGATTACACAAGAGGTGCCCTTGCTGTAACAGCAGGAAAGGGTTTAGCGAAAAAGCTAGGGAATGCTCAAGAAAGAAGACATCTAGAACTAATGGAGTCTAGTCATTTCCCAGAGAATATCCCAAAGCTTAGAAAATCACAAAGTCAAACTTCTCACAGATNCATAAACCCTGTCTTTCTTCAGCAAACAGAACAGACCTCTGGTGATCAATGAGGATTACACAAGAGGTGCCCTTGCTGTAACAGCAGGAAAGGGTTTAGCGAAAAAGCTAGGGAATGCTCAAGAAAGAAGACATCTAGAACTAATGGAGTCTAGTCATTTCCCAGAGAATATCCCAAAGCTTAGAAAATCACAAAGTCAAACTTATCACAGATTAAACTTTCTTCTTTTTTTTTTTTTTGTGGCCAACTTGAGATGTTCAATTCAATATAGAAAAGGCCAAAAAAGGCAATAGGAGCTATAGCTGGAAAATGCCAAGTGCTACGTGCAAACTAAGTATTCTAATATGACTGCACCTTAGGGTCAAGCTGGCCAGCCCATTAATTATACTCTCTGCACTTTAACTTCAAACGTGGCTTCTTCATACCTGAAGAACATTCAAAAAGAAAAACTGATTCTGAAAGCACCACTTATAAGCACTATCAAAAAGCCCATAAGGAAATTATTCAAAAATTGCTGTGAAAAAAGATTATTAAAGTGTAATAAATAGGAACTAGAGCCACAGGAAATTCAATGAGTATTATAAAAAGTTGGGCAAGCAGCTTCTTAAAGGCATAAATTCTGTGAAATAAAGCAAGTTCTGAAGAAAACCTGGAAAGCTGATCACAAAACTGAAGTCTGTCAGTTATTATACAGATGGAACAGATCTGACCCCAATCCTTAGGTTTGAGGGGATTTGTTTACTTGTGTTAAGTCATATTGTTATTTTAGGACAACTTTTGCACATATGGAGCTTCTGACTGGTATCATGTCGGTGTGATGGTCTAATAATTACAGAAGTTAAATCTGAAACAGTTGTTATTGAATTCTCAAGTCTGAAAGAACTGACAGGTTTTCTGCAGCCCCCACTGCTTTTAAAAGAAAACACCAAAACAAAGGTCAGTGAAGGTTAGGTTGATTTCCATTTCTTAAGCTTAGCTTAGCCTACCCTAGTAATATTATTTAGGCTGAAATCTTTCTTCCAGCAGGGTAAGGAAAAGGGAGAAGATTGCTTTCACAAGGGCTGTACACAGCTCATTAGATGGCAAGCCTTCATGGGACTAAATCTCCAAGCCTGCCTTTAACAAGTGAAGTTGAAAAACAGATTTCATCATACTAATCATCACTGATGAAGGTTAGCTACTTAAGCCAGAAGGGTAAGTGATGATAGTAATGAGCCCTCTGCTCTGGCTAGCACTGCATGAGGTAAGGACACTGCTAATATCTTGTGTCCAGGTGCTGGCCACAAAGGAGAAGGAGCAGAAGTATTAGAAGCAAATACATTTTCTGGCACTCCCTTCTTTTTCTCAAGTTTAATCCCTTCTGTCATTCTAGTAAATCTTGATTTTGATCTCTTCCTTCCTCTCCTTCTTTCTATCTAGTACACTTCAGGTGTCTCTCACAGTCAAGACAATCATCTTCCCATTATCTTTTCAGACAATTGCAATATTTTCTTCCAAGTGTGTCCTATTCCTTGACCCTCCCTTCTTTATCCTAGAAAGATAAAGATATCCTATCCCCTCAGGGTCTTTAATTCCTTTCCTTTATTATCTAGCTCTCATAAATTACTGCTTGGAGACATTAGTCCCTGGATATTTCTCTGCTGATTTACATCTTGTTACAGGATCAAAAAAGAACTTCAGAAAACAGAACATTTCCCTGCTGCCACTAACCAGTACCCTTCCAGAGATGACAGTAGATTGCAAAAAGAGAAAAAAAACCCCAATTCCTTAAGAAAGAAACAAATGCTTAGACATATTTAGGAGTCAACTCAACTTGAAAGCTTTGCTAAAAATCTTTCTGATACTGTTGTGCAGTTTTAGCTTATGTCACAAGGCAAGAGCCAACAAATGCTAAGTGACTTCTTCAGAAAATCAAAATGACTGCTGGAACAAAGCAGAGAGAAGAAACCGGTGGCAGCAGTAAAGACAGCTGCCTACAAAGACAGTACTTAGCCTAGATTTGTGCCTGAAGTCCTACCTTCCTGACAGACCACTGCCTTTCTATTTCAAAGCCAGTCTCACAGTAGTGTACAGCAAGCTGCTTTTAATTTTTGAGAGAGAGATTACATTCTGTGTCTGCCCAAAAGGTAATGCCTAACCACACCAGTCTGAAGCCATAACAATAAAACTTTGATGATTCATACAATTGGTTCCAAGTTTATCTATGTGATTTGCCAGGCAGTTATTTTCAGTCTTCACTTTGATCAGAGAAAGTGACCTTACTGTCCTTTTAATGCCAGCTGTAAAATCAGCTTGCAATTAGTTCTTTAAAGTTCAAGTGATTCTAATGAAATCTCTTATGACCAAAAATGCAAATTAATTCTTTAGTTCTACATCTCAATAGTTTAGGGAATTCGGATTGCTCTCTGTCCCGGATATGCTTGAGTAGGGAAGAAAAACAGGATAAACATACTCACGTTGCCAGAGCTAGCAATATTTTTATGCCTATGTTAATTAGCACAGATTATGAAACAAGAGTACAACATTTTTTAAAAACATTTAGTGTTTCTAAAAGAGCACAAAATCTTGCATTATTTCTACATAAGCAAAACTTATAGGCAGCTGTTCCTAAAAACATGCATGTTTCAGCTCTTCCTTTCTCATGAAGTCAAACAACAGTTAGATAATAGAGCTGAAAACGATTTTTGGTACCAATGTATTTATCGCATTTCCCAGCACATCAAGCTGTCAGACTAACAATTAGTTTCGTTTCAAATTAAACCTGACAGGCAATCCCTTGGTGACAGAACACACACTAATTTAACTAAAACACATACCTCTTCTCTTTCAAAATACTGCTTCCATCAAGCACACTGTTTTCTTGATACTCTTCCTGCTAGGTGGGACTGCTCTTCCTGTCATTCCACAAATTCCTACAGTAAATACACCAAACCTCTTAGTTACCCTCAGGTGGTAAACAAAACAAAGGTTTTCTCTGGTCCCTAAAGAGGCAGACATGAAATCCAGACTTAGGTGTCACCACCGTTCACTAGTGACCCTGCTAATAATGTACAGGAAACAAGACAACTTCTCCTGTATTACCCTGATAAATAAGGATGGCAACCCCTCTGAGGAACTGACATTCAATACGTAAAATACCCTCTACACTTCATTGCTTTTCCTCAGACAGATTCTTCATATATCCATGCCCTTACCCTTTTGCAACTGAGGTCTACAAAGTGCCTCCAGGACTGAGGAACAATAGCCAAAGTCACGCAATGGGAACACTTGATGTTTAGCTACCAGAAACCAAAGGACACTGAAGGACAGCTGTCTTCCCATATCAAATGAAAAGAAATACTCAAAGAAATGCCAGGAAAATCAGCCTGGAAGACTTGGTATTTTTAATTCAGTATCAGTCAGTGTTCCCTTTCCTTCACAGCCTCATCTTGCCTCAGGAAGAGGTGTCAGACATACAACAGCAAGCAAACTGTACCAGAATCTGCTTATAAGGAAATTTCTTTCTACTGTATCATATGGAGGCACGTATTTTTTAACAAAAAGGGTTTATACATAAATGAGATTATAAACATTGCTACTCTAAGTTTTTTTCTTCTCAAACCTTCCACAGCTCTTGTTTGCAGCAGCATCAAATCTCTACATCAAATGTGCTTCAGTTAAACATTCTTTTTGCTTGGACTTTTCTGAAATTCCCTCATTCCAAAATATAAAACAACATAGGCACTACCTGTAGACACAGGACCACCAAATGATTTGCGTTTTAAGGATTGTTTAAACATTATCTACTCAAACTTTCTCTGCCCTGGGCAGGGACAACTTTAGGGCTGCCTTAAGCAGTCCGCTCAAGGTGCCATCCAACCCGATTTTGAGTGCTTCCAGCAATGGAGCATCCACTACTTCCCTGGGCAACCTGTTCCAGTGCCTCACAACCCTCACAGTAAAGATTTTCTTCCTAATATCTAATTTAAACCTACCCTCTTTCAGCTTAAACCACTGCCCCTTGTCCTAATTGGTCCTATTAAAAAGGCTGTTCCCACCTCTCTTGTAAGATCCCTTTAGAAGATGAAAACTCACAGAGGTATCCTGGGAACCTGCTCTTCTCCAGGCTTAATAACCACAACTCTCTCATCCTTTCCTTACAGGAGAGGTACTCCAACCCTCTCACTATTTTTGTGGCCCTCCTCTAGATTGACTCCAATGGGTCTGCCTCCTTTGTATCCTGGGAGGCCCCAGAGCTGCACACAAAACGCCGGGTGAGTGCAGACCAACATACAACTTGCCTTCTGGGCTGCACACAATCAGCCTCTCATCCACCAGAATCCCCACAAGTCCTTCTCTGCAGGGCTGCTCTCAATCCATTGATCACACAGCCTGTGTGATGGCAATTGTCCCAACCTAGGTGCAGGACTTTGTACTTGGCCACACTGCACTTCACACTGTTCACACTGGCTCCCCTCTCCAGCCTGTCAGCCTGCCAATCAACCTGAACTCAGTCCTTCTGCTCAATCAGGCACGAAGTGCCAAATTATCTGGCAAAGCTGATCCTTTTTTTTAAAGAGACTTGGAGTATGTCAGACAGATTTTCATAAGCTCCTCATAACACCCTTGCAGCATGTTTTTTGAGGAAACTTGAGTTCAGCAGCTGTGTTTACTGCATGCCAGGTAATGAAGAAAAAAACTAGAGAAGAAAATGCAGGACTTGCATTTAAAACCCAAAACTCCACAACTGATTAATGAACTTCAATAAGAACTAGCAGAGATCTCAACAGAGTAGTGGCACAGATGCAGAAGATTACTTCATAAATATTTTAAGGACTGTGCACTGGATACTGCTTCTCAGTGGGCCCTGACAGAGAACACAGCACCAGCTGCACTAGGGGTCAAAGATCCTGTGTTTAAAGGCAGGTAAAAAAAAGAAGGAAGTTTTTAAAGCTGGTGTCTCCACCCCTCTGCTACACCTAAGAGTGTAACAGCAACCTGACTACCTCTCAGGGCTCCTCAATAATAACTTGTCTCATCTCAGTTGGCCTGAGTACAACCCAGCTTGCAGTCTTTAAAATCTGCCTTAGTCCCTGAAGAATTTTTCCATATATTACCCAGAGAAGGAAACAGATACCCATAGATAATAGTTCAAGTGGCCTCTAGGGCAAATACCCAATTGCCTGCAATTTCTCTTGGATGATCACAGGCAGGTGGGAACATAATCCAACAGTTTTCACAACCGATTTTTCTTTTCTCAGAGATTGCTTACAGAAATAAACACTCATGCTGCTTCATTTTTTTACTATGATAAGATAATAAATTTACAGTTTGTAGTTTTTAACTCACAATTGGACTCATATAAAGCAAATAATTCACCTCTACGGAAACATGAGAGAAGAAGTAGTCAACTTTGTCGCCTCACAAGTTTCTTTTCTCCTCCAGAAGGTATTTCAGGCTGGAGTTAGATGGTTAGCAGCATAGTCTGCAAACCCAAAACCACTACAGGCTTGTTCCCAGCTAAGCTGAAAAGTAAGCACAGAGCTCAAATGCTCTGTAGATAACCTCAGGCAACAGATTATTCCTCCTTGCTGGTGGAAGTACAGGAAGTAGGTTATTTCTCACTCTGGCTGCAGCCTAGACTTCAGTCATTTTATCTGTTAACCAGCACAAAACCATGTTAGCCCATAGCCAGGGCTTGCAACAGCAGCAGAGCTCCCACTGCAGAGAAGATGTTTAACTGTTTTACTGTTTGACCTCACTGACAGCATGCTGTCCCCACCTCCACCCTTCTGTCTCTCCCTACCACCATGCCTGAGACAGGAATCTAGTCAAGATGCAAAGGTGCCACATGAATATTTCAGACAGTAACAATACTGCCAGTCGGCTGGAAGTGTTTCTATCTGCAAGGCAAAGCAGGGATGACAGTGCAATTGAAGGGATTTTCATCTGTTTCTCATGCTGCTGTGGTATTTGATCATAAAAACCCCTCCCTATCCAGAACTCCTGGATTAAGACTGGGGGAGATAAGAAGAAGGAAAATAATGCAGGTTCCTGCTTATTGTGAACCTTACAGAAAAGAGCTCCAAACCAGGGCGGTCCAAGAATGAAGTGAAGAGGAAGGACAGGTCCTTCTCGAGGTCAGACCAACCTTCCAGCTCCAAGCTGGGTTTACACTGGGTGCTTGTGATCTTGTTCCCAAAACACAGCACCACCCACAGCCCAGGCACCAACGCCACTCACCAGCCTAGCTGACAGCCCCTCAGTTAAATGCCCTACCAGTGGCGAGGAATTCCAGAATGGCATCAAACTCTGCAAAAAGAATTACAAAGGCCACTGAAAAATTAATAGAAAATGGTTTGTTGAGCACTGCTATATAAGGGGATACAAGAGGCTTCGTGTTTTCAGAAGCCTCCTCTTGCCTCAGGAAATGTTGCTGATGCTCTAGTTTAAAGAGATTTACTTTTGAAAACTGCTGAAGAAGTGTCTTTGGTCCCAGCTACTGCGTGGGCACGTGACAGACGTCAGCTCTGATCATCTCTGGCTTGCCTGCAATTACCAGCTGACAAGTGCTACCACAGAAGTCAATATTTATGCTGCCAATACCACTCCCACCAAATGTGAACTCTTCCAGGACATTGTATCTAAAAGAACATCTCCTAGATATTATTTCAAGATGCCTAGCAGCAGATGGACCACAGACTTGCACCCTAAATGAAAAGTATCACACCAGGGCTGCAGAGGCAGTTGGGTGAAGAGAAGTTCATTACTGAATAAAAGAAGTCATGAACACCAAGTACAACATACTGAATTAAAGCAATTCGACTCTGCATAAAGATTTTCCAGGCTTCTTTCCATAAAGCAATACTTATACCTTCCAGTGGTTTACTTTGAGGAAGTGAGAGATGTATGCACAGAATAAAATTAAACTTTTACATCAAAATCATTCATATCTTGATATTCATCCAAAGATCGACTGATCTCACTAGAATTTATTTGCAGAGACTGTGCTAGTTAGACTACACATGGTACTTAAATTTTTCATCTATATTTACCAGGTTGTTTTCTCAATTTTCATCTGGAAAAACACAGACATTTCTTCACAAAACTCTCTGCCAAGTTTGTGGTAAAATTCGTTTTTCTGAGAATGCTTACATTTCCTTCCTTTTTCATATTTCAAAAGCTGAAACATGACTTTTAGGTGGGGGTTTTTCCCCTCCTCTTTTAGTCAAGCTTGTTTTGGCAGACTATAAATCACCAACTAACACTGCAACTCTTACCTTCCTTCATCTTACAAAAGAAAAAAATCCAACTGGAAAATGTATACATTGAGGCTCTTCTCCTCTCTTAGCTTTTCATTCTTTTCTTGTATCTGCTAGAAAAGCTCATTGCATATTTACATCCATGACTATAGTCTGAAGAAACCAGAAAATAATTACTTATATTGAATTTATGCCACATATTAAAGAGAACAGATACAAATCTAAGGAAAGCCTAGGAGAATCAAGGTGCTAATTCACACACTGTTATGCCAAAACTGAACTCCTGGAAGCACTTCTTGGCAATGAAATCTTAAAAAACAAACCAAAACAAACAAACATATGTGTGCCCTGAATTCACCCTCTCCCAAACTAATTCTCAGAATCGAGCCAAGAGACATTTCCTGAGGTACTGTAAACAGTATCAGTGTTATGTCTGAGCAATTAGATTTACATTTTTTTTCTAGCCCTTTTTGCCTAAGGTATCTTGTGAGATTAAAGGTATTATTAATAACATGTGCAGCAGTGGGGAATCCAGAGAACAACACTGCTTCTGAGTTGTTCCATGACTTTGCTATAGAGCCTTCAGACACAGGGCACACACCATAGGATACAGAGACCCAATCCTCATGTAAGGTTATGGAGGAAGGCCTGTCACCACTTGAGACTCTAGCATGCTTATCCTACTTCCAACAGAGCTAAGAAAAGCAGCAGAGTATCAGAATAATTTAGAATCAGTTTTGAAATGCCTTCCTAGAAGGCGCTTCTGGTTTTTCAAGTCCCCAAAAATCCAGTGCAAACGTTTTGCAGCCTAATGCAGCAGCACTGGGTCGCCTCTGTAACCAATTAATATCAGCACACCTACTGAGAAGGAATTCCCAAACACTTCTCTTACTCAGTTTCACTACATAAAACTTTAATGAGGTCACAATTTCTTCCCAACACATCTCTCTATTGAAATAGCAACTGATCTTAACAGTAACTCAGCCTACAACCAGATGGACAGTGCTGGACCACATACTCCCCTCGCTGCCTCTCAGCGGGCAGCAGCAAACACTCCGGGCAGATGAAGATGGAGTATGCAGAAGTGAGCTCCTGATAGCACTCTCCAGAAATCTGCTGCTCAGGAACTTCCCAAGCCAGAGGTTGTGTCCTTATATTGTCCTGTAGTACCAACTACATTCTGGGAATTTTGTAATCCAAAACTTCTTTTGGCAGACTTTACTGATGCGCTTTTGGAGTTCCTCGCCATTGGTGGGGCATTTAACTCAGCAAAACAGCTATTTACCATCAGCAGACTCGAAGATTTCACTGTTTACTCCCAAGGTCACTGACAACAATCAACTCTGTTACTGTTGCATAGATCAAGCAATATGTCCACCATTCCCATAAACACAGCTTTTGTTTATTCATTCAAATCCTAATGCCTGACTGTTTGCCCAGAAGCTTGGCTCAGCGCTGCCTTCTCTACTGAAAGGTGAGACACGCTATGGAATCTCAAGGCTGTAAACACTCGCTCAAATTATGGCAGACTAAACATCAACTGTGAGGATTCAATAACTCCAGTGTTAGCAAACATCACTAAAAAGGCTGTGAAAACCCAAGGGGATGTCTGATGGAAATTTTGCTGCTAGGTTCTTTGCACGGACACTTTGTCCCATTTGATGATAATATTTTCCACCACATTTTGTAGTAACATAATTAAGTTCAAATAAAAACGAATGAATGTCACTTATCTCACAGAAGCTATTTATTTGCCAAGGGTTTCTCTCAAGTACGTACATAAAAATAGCTTAGAAAAGTAAATACTAAAAAGAGGCAAATAAAGATTTCATGTTTTTCAGCAATATGAGTACTAATTTAGATTCAGCAGATGAATCTATTACTTAATTCCCTTGTTTGCATATTTTTGCATGCTATCTAACAAGTGCAATAGATTAGGAAACTTTAGCTGAGGATTTTCTGGAGAGAGAAGGAGTGTTTTTTTAAGGTAAATTTACTGTAAAATACCCCAAAACAGAGGTTATATTTGTTGGCTAAATATTTAATAGAACTGGTATTAAAATCTGAATGAATGATCAAGTGAAAAAAAAAAAAAAGTCAGTCTATTTGGTATGCACAGAATTCCAAAAAATGCAAACAAGGCTTCTCAGTAAATAAACTCGGTTATCATGGGATATAGCGAAGACACTCTTGAGAATCACAAACTGAAAATAGAGCAGAGGAATAACTCAAATATCATAATGATGGAGGTTAACAGCAGGATCCTGCAAGAAACTTGAAAAGAGGTCTAAATAGATGACAATATATGCTAATGTTAGTGAATTATTCAAGATAAAAAAAGCCTGAATATAAACAGTTACAAGAGATCTCAGAGGAATGACAGAACAATAAAGGGAAAGAAGAAAGATGGCACCATAATAAAAACAGAAAACACACACTGGGAAAAACAATCCTAACTGTACCTATATGATGATGGGCTCTACCACAGTTATTAAACTCAATAATAAATGCTGGAATCACTGGGAAAAGATTTTTGAAATCAGCAGCTTAATACTTAAAAGACAATTAAAAAGACAACCGGAAGACAAGAACAATTAAGAGAAAGAAAAGCAGCAGAAAAACAGAACTATGTCAGTGCATAAGTCTGGGGCAGGCTTTTACCATCCACACTGCAATTCTAGTTACGCCACCCAAAAAACAAACAAAAAGATAAAAGAGAATTAAAGAAAAATAAACAATAGAGAGGAGAATGTAAAAGAAATACAGTTATTCATTATTTCTTAGTACATAAAACTTAAGTCACAAAGGAGAAAAACTTTTTGCAGCACAAACGACTTGGACTGTGATGCTGCCTTTTCAGGAAGGTGATCGAGGTGAGAAATGTACATGTGGTCAAAAGAGGGATAAAGATATAGGAACTAGGCTGAATGGCAGTAATTTGATTAGCAAGTTTCTAAGGAGTAATTTGGATTGCTAGATGCTGAAGGAGTTCATCAGGCTCACATACAGTGAATTCTTCTTGTACACTGCCCTTAAGGACCATTTGCTGGGGAAAGAAAGGGATTATAACGAGGTTATAACTCTCTCTTTCCATCAATGTATTACTACTTATTTATTGTTTTAGAAGATGTGGGAACAGGCAGGGAGAAGTATAAAACATCCAGTGTCTTAAAAGGCCATTATGTAATAAACTGACAAAAATTTTTAAAGAGGTGGAAAGGAAGACAAAATCTGGTGCATTAACTGTGAGCAGTTATCTTCCCTTTCCTCCTCCTATGGCAGAGGACAACAATGTGCATTCACTTGGCAATTTTCTCTTCACAGTGAAAGGTATTAAAACCTGACAGAATTATCAAAGCAAAAAAAAACCCAAAAATCTAGCCCACTTGGTATGCAGAGATTTCCAAAAATGCCAGTAAGATCTCTCATTAAACTGAGTTAGCATGGGATAAAGCAGAGAAAAACTGGAATAGTCAAATACAGACATGACATATAAATGGCTTTAAAACATATGACCACTACCTATCTATTCCTGTTAGAACTACACAGCTCCTAAATAGCAGATTTATTTACTTCTTAGTCTGACACAGAAAATCTTTATAAAAGAGCCAAAATCTGATCATTAGACCAGCTAATCTGTTAGCTGTGCATAGGAGGATGAGAGGTATGCAGGTCTCTCAACATTAAAACTCTTCTCAGGAGTCGGAAAAAACCAAAAAAAACACCCTGATTTTAGGAAAATACTACAGGTTGAGAATTACTGGTGATCACTAACTAACGCAGAAATAATTTTGAGGGTAGGACACAACACAAAATAAGAACTTGAACTAGGAAACAAGGTGTCGTAAAGAGAGATCTTCTGAAGAACAGCAGAAGGAATAAATAATACATTATCAGCAGGAATTTCAATTTTCTCTAATTGTGATTGTTTATAAGATATGAAGGAAAAATGTTACATTAAACTTCAAAGCCATACAGAGGTAATCCAAACCACCCCAATACAGGGAAGAAACCAAGCCAACCAGTGTTATCAGCCAGAAAGTCTATGCTTGGAGAAAACAGCGGAACACAAAGCTCCACTCCTCAAAAGCTTTTTTTTTTGTTCTGGCCTTTTTTTCCCTATTGTAAACTGGAACAAGAATAAAATCTTTCCAACACACCAGCAGAAACAGAATCGTGTAATCTCTGAAAACAGGAAATTAATTCTACAGCAGTTTTCAAAGCAATAAATAAGAATGCTAAATTTCATTTAGTCAAAAGCCTTCTAAATAGCCTCATGTGGAAGAATTTGTAGTAATGCTATTAGTGTCACTGTTGATATAAAACAGCATACACATGGCTAAATACACTTTTCCTCTAGAATCACTGGGTAGCATGATACCAGAAATAAAGGAAGAATAACAGAAATGAAAAATACTCAGTTCAATTTACTAAAATTTCATTTCCTCACCTCCCATACAAAAGCAAAATTTTAACAAACAAGCCAAATGGGGTTGTCCGTTAACAGTTTGATTAATTCCTTAATGCTCCACAAAGTCAAAACATTAATACATTACATGCAAAAAAACCTGCTCATTAGCAACAATAATGTTGCACTTGAGAACATATGTTAATAAGCTGCACGTAAAAATAAAAGATTTAAAAATAAAAATCTAGCAATAGCAGCTTTTGTAAGTAGTGCAATGCAAATTAGTCTTGATCATCCTAACAACCACTAAACAGTAAACACAGTTTACCATTGCATGTTCTAAACACTCATATGAGGTTGCAGTCCCAGGAAAGTGACCATCAGCACTGGAATGCAATCAAGCTTATTAGCAACATTCAAGGTGTACAAGGATGCACACAGTGAGTAATGAGATTTTGCTTACTGAATTATTTTGCATGTTTCTGGTAGTTCCAAATACTCTCAAAAGAGACACTTCAACTTAAACTGTTCTAGCAAAAAATTCAGCCTCGCTCTTCCACTGTAACACCCAGAGCTCTGCATTGATTTATTTATTTAAAGTATAAAAGAAGGCTTTAGAATAAGGTTTGGAAAGCAATGGGCAAACACTCAGCACTCAAAGTACCTGGATTTCAAGGAATGTTTGATTCAGTACTGCAGTGTGAAGTGCTAGATGAAGCCAGCCATAACTGAGAGTGAGCCTAGTACTTAATTACAGCTCTAACAAGCTGGGGAAAAAAAAAGAAGAAAAAAGTTAAATTTCAAGATTATTAAGGAAAAGAACTAACCACTTCTGTTGTAACCAGCAGCAACAAAGCCAGCTGCCCTTTGAACACAATACTAGCCCCAGGCATCACATATATTCTAAGGAATGAGTCCCAGAGAAACTGAAATTCCCCAGAACTAAGGTTCATGTGAATGTTGCTAAAGTGTTTTTTACTAATTGCCATCTATTTAACATGATGTCTGTGACAAAGATGTGGTCATTAAAATGCTACACTAATATCAGAAGGCAGCAAGCCTACTGCAGTGAACACTCCCCCAACAAGCAATGGACTGCAGTGAACCGGTCTATGAGCTGCCACAGCAGACTAAATAAAGCTCTAATGATGACAACGTAACAAATGCTTTCAGTGTTGTTCTTATCTATCTCCCATGTATCTCCTGCTTCTAGAACCAGTGTCTAGTACTGCGAGCAGCTGGGAGTGAAATAAATTCCCTCCTGTTTGGCCCAGTGACAGCTAAGAAATGATAATTCAAAGTTTATTTTAATATTAAAAACTTCAAAAATTGGTGCCCGATGCAGCTGAGGCAGAAGAAACTTGAAGGAGAGGAAGGTGCTACTGGAAAAAGTTCCCCCTCCTTGGCACACAGTGTCAATCGCACACACCTCCTACTCATTTTCAGCTCTTACTGACTTCACTTCAAACATAGAGTTTTGATGCTAAATAAATGAGTAGCATCTGGTCCTCTGCAAGCTTTTTCTAGGAGAAATTCATAGCTTTAGAAATACTCTCAGTGTTGTTGCGAACACTTAAATAATAGAGATTTGGGCTCAGCATTGTGAAATGGATTTGATTGTACTTCTGGGTTTGAAAATTTTTGTGCTTTATAAAGCCTTCAGACTGACATAGTCACCTTCATCTCATGCGTTCCAATACTTCAGAAAGATCTCAAGAGAAAAGAACCATTAGTTCATCATTGACTTTTCTGTACTGACATGGAATGTTGTGCTAACCAAGCCATGCCACTGTGAAGGCACTACTTCCCATCCATTTTCCTCTCATATATGACTAAGCTGTTCTCACCTTCCTCATCACATGGAATACAAATCAAAGACTTTCATTCTTTTAAAATCTTTTTTCTTACACCAGCTTGGCTGACAATTCAACTCAGCTTTCCAGCTAATTTCATAAGACAGCATATGTTTTTTTGGGACCGAACCTGGCTCTCGCTGAGCTGGATGGCGTTATCTTCTATTCACTTTGAGGGGGAGAAATATCAGATCTTTTTTAGCTCTTTCACACATGCACACAGTACTTCAGGAATATGAAAAGAGCTATCCATATAATGTCATAACTGGCACTTACACTGATGGATTTATCAACTTACTGCTTCCATCATCAAGAAATACTGGAAGCATAAAACAGTCTTTTGGAAGGCTCTCGTCTTCCTGTATGAGAATGCTTCATTCATAATCTTGCCTAGCTTTTTCTCCATTTCCTACATTCACAGATATTTTCAGCTCTTAAATGGAGAGATCCACAGCCTATTTTCTTGCTTTACAGTAGCTCTGCATTTAAAAAATCAGTATTACACATTCTATTCTCTGTACATACACTTGAAGTCTGTTACTGCATGGGGTTTTGATAGAGTTCAACAGAGGTCATAGCAATTACTTTGTTACTTCTCAAAGTAACTGGTCATCTGCAGAAGGTATTATCCTGAAAATTCACATGAACACAGCTAATATTGTTTTCAGGTTTTATAACTAATCAAATTATGTATGTATAAAGTTTGGCAGACTTGAGCATCTGCTAATCATAAAAACCCTAGGCAAAAGATTGAGACACAAAGATGAATAATGAAGTAGGAAAATGCATTGAAGGCAATGCCACTTATATAAAGGAGAAGAGTGTAACACTATTAAGAAGCTATTCCCTTAACTGTAAAGTAAATTAAAGTCCAAAATAATAAAGATAGGAAGGGGAAAGGGATTAAAAAAACCCCAAGCAGTAAGCACAGAATCTTTTTTGGAAATAATGATCTTTTGGAGAAGGTAGGAAGCTATTTCCCTAACTGCGCTATGTTCAGTATCATGCTTAATAATATTACAAAATTATAGTTGTAATTCTTTGATAGCCTTTTTCTAGAAGTTTCATTTAACCTTTGGAATATTTAACCAAGTAAAGAAAAAGTTAGTCACACAGAACTCTAATATGACCATGGGGTAACACCCAATGTTTGGTGCAATTTGCATCTTTCCCAGAAACCACAAGCATTCACAGCCAGGTTGCTCTTCCATTGCATTTGCCCCAGATGTTTCATTTTTAAGGCCAGTTGCCTCCAAAGCTCCAACCGTGAATAACAAAAGTTACTCAGAGTTCAAAGGCCAAAGACAGGAATAAAAACCCTGAGTCACATTCATTATATCCATACATTTAATCCAATTTCATTTTTAAGTGGTCAAGTGTGAAATGACAAGAAACATAACCTCTTTTGTACAACTGTATCAGCTCACAGAGGTAACAGAATCTGGCCACAAAAAGAGGGGAAGAGGTGGTTAGAAATATGGTGGAAGAAATTTGAATTCTGTCCAAGAACTTTTATAGAGCACCAGTTTACTCCTTCAGGGCTGCCTCCACTGACACAATAGCCCAAGGGACCTTTGAAGCAAAAGGGGACTCAGTCCTCTACTCACCAAAATAGCACATTTCATCTCCAGAAACTTAAGCAGAAGGTGTAGCAGTCTATTTATCCTAATCTGTCTCTATCTTTTAACCTTAAATATTCACTGAGTCAATGCCTGCTTATATTTCCAGCACTTTGGTTTTACAGATGCATGAAAAGAGGTCTTTTTCAGCTTTATGTCAGTGAACTACACGGGAGGAACACTAATGAGGTATTGACTCCGAGTATTTATGGAAGTTCAATGCTATCTGTTCACATTTATATGGGTCTGGTTTCCATGTCTAACAAGCTGCAAAGTTTTGGTTTTTTGTTTTTTGGTTTTTTTTGCTTGTTTGTTTATATGTAGAACTCTCAAGACTTCCCTCAGTGAAATACCTGTTGACTCTACAAGAAACAACTTCAGAAGCAGCTGGACTAGAACATCCTCATACATGATGGAAACTACCTCCTAAAGGACATGCATGCAAGCAAGCTGAACACTGCACATCCTTTCCCAGACCTTAGCTGTCCTGAAGAGCAGTTATTCCCAAGTTAAAGGGTCAGAACTTTGACTCTACACTTTCTACCCCAGCTAAAACAATCAGAACAATAAAATACAAAGAATGGAAATGTTTTCAAACACTTCCATATTCAGGATGCAAAGAGACATACAAACCTTCTCTAATGGCTTAATTATATAACCAAATTTTTTTTTTTTAATTCTGTCAGATGTTTGGTCAACATAGGTCATGACAAGGCAAAAACTAAAAATATTTTAATGACAGGACAATCTTCAGTGGCAAATAAAAAATGGAAATAATGCCTGTTACTTATTTCTTGTCAGTCGCAGCAGAGCAAAGTGAGGAGAAGGAAAAACAAATTTACTCTTGAATGATAGCATATACCCGCAGCCAAGCTCTTGAGATTTTCACTGAACTTCCGAGAGAAAAAAAACAGGTTTAGCTCAACTTGCATATTCAGAGTTAACAAGTAACACTGAAGGGTAACAGGAGCCTTTGACAACTCCTCTCTCACCATGTAACTAAGTACTCTTGAGAGTACTCTCTGACATACAAACACCCATATGCTTCATTAGCATAATTTTGCTTTTGAGTCAACATTCTAAATTACTCTCTTGGCTTTTTTCCTTTCACACGACGGATATTACCAAGGCAAATATCCACATTGTTAAAGTCAGGCATAATGTTGGGTTCACAATCTCCAGGTAGGCTTAAGATACAAAACACATACAATTTACATATATGTAGAGAAATTACACTGGTGCATTTATCTTGAGTAATTAAATCCTGGTAATTACCCACTTCATTTCAGAAACATAACAAAAGAGAAGGTAAGAGTCTTTAAGACATAAAAGCCTTTGCAGTTTGCCCTGTTTGTTAAAAACAAGGCAGATATTTGCTTTAAATATTTTATTTAAATCCAGATCCTGATAGATAATTATAGTTTCTTTTTCTTGAGATCCCAGAGTGACAATTAATGAATCTCTTGTGCAAAACTGAACAAGCAGCTCTCAATTCAAAGTCTTTCAGGAGTATTTATTATGCCTAGAGTCAGCTGCTAGCACAGGAATGCACATGATACTGCAAATCTCAGTTAAACAGGCATTAATGGGGTTTTAATAAAGCCTAGGACTGTGAGTAGCCTATTTATTCCAAATAATTTCTACGACAACATACAGTCCTGAAAAATGATGGTTTTGATTCATAACCATGCTTCTATTTATATGTTTCTAGCATCACAAAAAAAGCCTTCCAGCAGCAATCAGTACGACTGTCAATCAATAAAAACTGCAACTGTATCCAAAAAACCAAACCAACACAAGTGTTAAGAAATTACAAAAACCTAAGAAAAATCAGTAATTCATTAGTACAGAAGTTCAGCCAGCTGGCATCCTAGCTCTAAACAGGTTGATCAAAATCACTCATCTTGAAGAGAATGTGGGCCGAGGGTCCTACCCCTTAATACAATTTAACACCCTGACCACAGGGGTGCCACTGGCTTTGGACACCACACATATCTTTAGTTCACCTAAACCAAACTGTGCAACTCCTCCCTTGTTTCATTGAGCCTTCTCCACCATATAATCATATCCAGACATTCCTTTTTTAAGTAAAACTATAGTTATACCAGACATATAAAATTATTTCTGCTACAACTCAAGGCTGAGACCTGCCCTGCAGGAAAAGTTTAAATTTGTGTCAAATGGTCTTATTACATATTTTTTTAAGGGATCGTGAATCACCACCCTGACAAGTCTCCCTACTATTTCATGAAATGGGAGGTTGTCATAACAATTTTATTTTAGGAAACAGAATTGAGTAAAGTACTTTGCAGAGTAAGTTTCAGTAACTGGATTGCAAGTTGCTAAACAACTGAGAAAAAGAAACATCAAAGAAGGCTTACCTGGTGAATGTTAAAGTCACCTTTATCACAGCACAGTTAGCTACGTCAGGGGTGTTTACCTGTGTCAGCTTCGTTTACGTTAAGACTAGAAACACTGATCCAAGTCTTTTCCTGCAAGCTGCAAAAACAATGTCAGCTGTCTCCAAAGCCACAAATAATCCTTTGAACTGAAGCCGAATGCTTTCTTGCTGAGCAACTGCTCAGATTAGTGCCACCAGGGGAAGCCTTGTGCTCTCAGAGTTCCCAGAGAACTCTGGGAAAGACTGAATTCTTCTGCTTCCATTTACTGCCAGTCCCACTAATCTGTCTTCAACTAAGTTTACAATGAGATAAAAGTAATGACTCATCCTAGCCTCCCTCTTTACAGACAAATTACTCATTTCTGTTTGATTATTTTCTCACACCATTGTCAGCTGCCCATATCAGCTGACAAGAGATTTCCTGAAGGGCTGTTTGCTTCTTTTGACTTCAAATGCAATGGGGAATAGAGATTGCATCATATCAACAATACCACCTTAAAATGGCAAAGACTAAAACCATGACAAGTAGAAAGTTAAAAACACAGATGTTTCCACATCTGCTTAACAAAGGGACATAAAATACCAGCTAACTAAGCCCCACAAGTACATATATATTGGTGCTGGAGAAAGCAGAAATGCTCACTTCACCCCTCCTGACAAATTCATCTCCCAATAAACCACCCCTCACATAAGAAATTCAAGGGTTTTTAAACAGCACCATGAATCATCTGTAGCAGACACAAACTCTGGGGGACTGCACCTTCCAGCACAAAAGCAGCTGATGCACTGCAAACCTAATTTAACTAGCTTATTCTGTCTATGGCTAAATACCTTCTTGCTCACATCTATAGCTTGTACTGCCACCAGAGCTGTGCAAGTATTCCCAAGGGAGCCTACAACAGACTTTTTCCCTTACATAAACAAAAGGCTCTCAGTTCTACCAGCAAAGTAACTTCTCTTGGCTTATAAACAAACTTCTATTATAATTCATATTAATTCTCACCTAACTATGCTCCTTATGTCCTCCTGCTGCTTTCTTTCTCAAGAGCATTAGATCAATGAAATTAAATAGTTCAGCTCAATGCTTTCAGTATTAATACATGGACTCAGAATAATTGCATGTACAAGTGCCTAATACAAACCAACAATGTATCCTCTATATGAAAACCAAAGCAAAGGGCACACACAAAGTGCATAGTTTGACAACCAACTGATCAGGTAGATGAAGGAATGGATTTTGAGGTGCAACAGCTAATTATTCATTAGTTAATAAGACAGCTCTAGAAGTCTTTAAACTTTCTCCTCTGTCTTAAAAGCATAAACTTTGCACACAGCATACAGGGTTTTTTTGTTAGCATCTACAGATCAAGAGTGCACCTCTCTCCCAGTCATTCCAGCCTAGCTGCCTAGGCTTTGTTTCACACTGGGGATTGGTCTCAGGGCACCTCACTTAGACTCCCTGCAGGTGATGCTAAACTGACACACACAGTTCAAGGAGACACCTAACACATGCCAGCTAGAATTGGTCCTTCAGTCCAGATGACCAAACTAATTAATCTCCAAAACACACACAGTGTGAACATGAAGCCCTCAGCACCCTGTTTACTCCTACAGATGTGCTTCACTGTGTCACAGCACCTGCTACAGCAGACACAACCACAAAAATCAAGGTTAAATTTTAACTTTCCCCTGCATTATTTGACTGAAACAGGGAAAACATAATCTTGTTTGAAGAAAGGAATAAAGCAGGTGCTGTGTTGTAACAGAGGCTTAGATCTGTAAACAGGCACAAGAAGTCTTGTCATTTGGATCCTAATGAGGCTCCTTGCCATGAGTTGGCATGCCAAGGAAAGATAAGCAGGCATGAAGAGAGCCATGCTGGGTCTTGCTGAGGTGGTAAATTCTCCCCACAGCAGCCCTCATTGTGCTGTGCTTTGCACTGGTAGCTAGAAACACCATGTAACTTACAACACACCAATTTTGGCTACTGCTGAACAGCACATCCACAGAACCTAAGCTGCTTCTCCAACATTATCCTCTCACCTGCAGGCAATGGGTAGACAAGATCTTGGGAGGGGACACAGCCAGGACAGCTGACCCCAGATGACCAAGGGAATATTCCATACCATCTGCTCAGCAATAAAAGCTAGGACAAAGGAGGAGGCAGGGAGAATTCAGTACTATGATGTTTGTCTTCCAGAGCAATCACTAGCACATACTGAAGCTCTACTTCCCACAAAGTGATGGACATCATCTGCTGGTGGGATGTAGTGGATACATGTTTGACTTTCCTTTGCTTCCATGCATGGCCTTTGCTTCTGCTTTATTAAACGGTGCTTATCTGACACACTTATTTTTTTCATCTCACTTTCTCCCTCCTCATCCAGCTGAGCAGGGGAGTAATAGAGCAGCTTGGTGGACACTGGCTGTCCAGCCAAATAAAAGGATGTATCCCTAAACAAAGTTTAAATTGACCCCAAGATACAATTTCTTACTTTAGACAAAACTTGGCTGCAATACAGACTCTTTCAACTTCTGTGCAACAGTGCAGAATTACAAGATGACCAACATTTTTGATGAAAAAAGGACATCAATTTTAATTCACCTGCCTTGTATTTGAATTTCTTAATTAAAATTACTTTTCCCTTCTCAGAAAGGTGTCTCCTATTCAAGTAAATACACTCATTTGGGTGTATTTCTAGACATTTTCGCAATGCTTATTTATTACCATTATTTTATGTGTAAAATAACTATATTCTAAGTCAGTCTACTTACCAGAATACAGGAATGGTTCTCTGGTTTGTTTTTTTAACTTGAGCAAATAGCAAGGACAAACCCATGCCCTAAGTTAGTGGATAAACATTTCAGGTAAATATAGTCTTGGCTGGAAAGAAAAACAGCTAGCTGAGGAAAGCAGCACAAAACCAGGTGGCTTTTGTAAGAACTGAAAAACAGTGACAGTCCATCAAGCCTCCCTGCTTTCATTTCTAAACAGCAGTAATCTGATAAATCTAGTTAAAACTGCTAAGTAACTGCAGTCTTAGTATCCTCCACCACCAAACAGATAGATTCCCATCTAAAAATAAAAGCAGATAATATTAGTACCGCGTATTTTTACTTGTCTTTTCAAAAGCACCATATTGTCAAATACCTCACAGACACAGGATTAGGGGCCAAAGGGTAAAAGGAAACACCCAGCACACAGAAAAACCACCTCATATACAGACTGCCAGCCTAATACCTGTGTCCAAATATGCCTAGCCTCTGTGCTTCTGCAGTCTGAGCTGAGACATTTTAGGAAAGCTGAGGTTTTACTTCTATTTTTTTTTCTCCAGCCTTCTCTTACATGGCAGGATCATTTAAAGAAGGCTCAGCAATATGAAAATTCCCAAATTCCTCAACTCTCTTGAAGAAGCATTTAACTTGCTACTGCTTTATGATACAAAACTCCACCTTTGGTCTGCTAGTCACAAGGAAAACAAACTGGTGATAGGGTTCAATGTCATGGAAATTCACTGTAGCACATGCACGAAATCAAAGTGCTCACCTGCTGGTTTCCCAGTCTTGGTCATCCTTATCTTTTTCTTCTTTGGCATCTGAATTGTGTGGGTGTTTCTGCACAATCCGCATCCCACCAGCTTTCACTGGAATGAAAATTAAATAGATAACAACAAACCAGAGTCAAGTGAAGAATGTTTTAAGGATGACCCACCCTGCTTCCCTCTTCACACTTTGCATAGTAATTTAGCAGTGACCACAGTTTGAAAAAGAGGCCCAAAGTTAAAAAACAGCAAGCCTAAAGAACAGCCACTTCAGGACCACATCTGCCATTCTCTTTCTCATGATGCCATCTTTGCTTATCCTGAGAAGCTGCAGCTCATTTTACCACCTGCTTCCAATGACATTTTAGAAAACTCCATTCTGTTTACATTCCCCCTCGACCCCATACTAACCTGCAGCAGTTGGAAGAAACTGAGGCAATGACTCGCATAACACAGCACAAAAGGCCACAAACCAGAGAAACTAACTTGCCATTTCATGTTAAACACTACATCTGTAGTAGTAGCATTTATACAAAGAAGTACTTCATAAACAGTGTAATAAAAAGCAAAATTCAGGAGGACTGTTAACTTGCATTTAGAACAGAGCTTTTTGTTTCACAAAACATATGAGCATTTACAACATTTTAAATCCTTGCATCATTTAAGTTTTAGAAATGATGCAAACATGAAAGCAGCCCTTTGAAACACAAAACAAGAAGTGAAAGCAAATCCACTTGTGCATCACTTATCCACTCCAAATTGCAATCTAAAACAGGAACCAAGCCAGGCTTAGCACTGCAGCTACTAAGCAGAGCAACAGACAGGCTGCTCTCGATCTGCTTTCTGGTTCAATATTGTACTTTTCCTCAACAATTGCTACACATGCTCAGAGGACAGCACAGGATAAGACGATGCATCTCGTTAGCTTAATTGGATGGGTTACACTGCCATCAGCAACCCCATCAGAAAACCACTATAGCAGTCAGAAGTCAATAAAAGCACTTAGAGACACGCTGGTTTGCGTTTCACAGTGCCTCGACACAGTGTCTGTGGTGAGCCTCAGCAGAGGTGTCACAGCCAGAGCGAGCAGGGTGCCAGAGCAGCACCCCGGAGAAGCTGAAGCTGGCAGGGACAGGGAGGCTGTACTTCTGACACCCCTGCTGTGTCCTGCCACAGAGGGAGCAGGGCACCTCACTGCTCTTCAGTGCTGATCCCAGAAACCTAGACACAGGTCTAATTCCCAATTCTTAACCAGGACAGCAATAGGAAGGCCAATGCCGTGCCTAAATTTTAAAGCCTGGGCAGAGGAAAGCAGGAAAAAGGCCTCCTGACCTGCTCAGGAGAAAGTGAAAGCTCTTTGGCCTGGTCTTGAAAAACATATTTTAAGTTCTGGGTGATATTTGAAAGACAAACGTCTAATTCAATAAAGGTCATTAACTAAAGACAGGCAATCAACAGACAAACTCAAAGAAACATCTTTTAAAACCTATCAAAACTGTGTCCTCTTATCATGCGCTAAAAAAACCCTAAACCCAAATCACGAACCATCTTGTGTTCTCTCTCCAGCGTAAATCTTTAATTGGTGAGAAATGTTTCACATGGGACAAGGAAAGAAAGAGTTTAAAAAACTGTATTTATTTGGTGCCTAAAGTAAAGCAAAAATTAAAATTCCAATTAATTTTTCTTGATTCAAGCTCCTTAGAAATCTAAGTTTGTTTGCAAAAGCTAACACTGAGTTCTGTCAAGTCTTGTTTTAACACCTCAGTTAATCAAAGTACTTCTATGCTTTATTTACATTTATTTATAAATTATTAATTAATTCAAATTAATTTCTAAATTTAACATCATTGCAAAATCAGGACCTTTTGCTTCTTTATTTCCAATGACTTTTTGTGAAAGATGCTGTCTCCACAGCAACATCTGCCAGGGTTACAAACAGCAATTCTGAACAATACACACACTTCCATGTCCTTCAACATCTAACAGAAAACTAGAGAAAACAATATCTGAAGATTTAGTGCTAATTTATCTAAAATGTCTCTCCTCTCACATTGTGTATCATCAGGCCACCAGCCACTCCTTTTCTCTTTATCTGTCACTGGAAAAAACACATAGCTAACACATTCAGATTTGCCTGTATGCAGAATTAAAAAGCAAATAACCAGACAACTAAAAAGGCATAATAGTGACTAATGCAGCAACTTAGAATTCTAAATGTGATTGTTTTTTTTAACTAATATCATCAGGCATAGTATAGATAGCTTAAAAGTACTTTGGTGCATAATTGAATTACATTTAGCAATCCAAGGTTACTGTGTAGAAGGAACCAGCAAACAGCTGCAATAATCATGTGTACTTGTGAGACCAGATGTGAAATAATTAGATAGCATTCTGTACATATCTCCCAGCCATGACACAGCATACTCATACCCAATCCAGTTTCAGGAGATTCAGCTCAAGATAACAAATACCCTTGCAGCATAATTCACCTTCCTTTTCAAAAGGTATCAGCTAAGCCACATTACCTCAGGGTGTGACAAGAGAAGGAATTATTACATCCACAAAGCTAATGAAAAACCCACTCAACATATGTGAGATTTTTTTGGGAATTATGAGGAATCATCTATTTCCTACCTGCCTAGCATTTACTACATAATTCAACAAAGGCTTACCATGGTGATTTTGTCACTTAAAAAAACTCTTTTAAAATCTTAAAAAGATTTCCTTATCCTGCAAACAAAGGATTTAAATAACTGATAAAGCACCCTCCAGAACACTGTCAGAGAGCAGTGTCCAGAAGTGGATGGTGTCAATGAGTCTGTGTTGGGATTAGGAAGAAAGCAGCTCCTGTGCTGAAGAGCAAGTGCAGAGCTCAGGTGCTAGGGCAGGAGAGGACAAGGAATGGCTCCCTGGAGTGGTGACAGCCAAGTGGCCCTAAGCCTTTACTAAAGTGTGAAATAAAGAAGGGATCATTTGCCAGCACACTCAGAACAGCAACAAGTCTATCTGCTTCACTACTGAATACGAGTTTTGTATTTTAATTATCATATGCCATGTTTCCCCCTCTCGAGAGGCAGACCTTGTCAGTCCTGTGAATGTCAGCCTGTGTTCCTCAAAAGGGTATGAGTACTCCTTCTGGAAATGCATTAAACAACTGTGTTATCAATTACCACTCAAGCTGATCTGGAGTCAGGAAGCATTCTACTTTTTCCTCCTTGCCCCTACTGTTGGACTCCTCTCTGTTTCTGAGACTGAATTCTGAAATAAACCCCAGTGAGTTGGAGGAGTACCAAGTGCCTAGAGAAGCACCCCAGGTCAGGGATGCCCTGGCCCCAGCTCGATCAGGGTGCAGACCCGAGGCACTTTTCCCAGGGAAACCCTCCAGCTCAACCCAAATCACCCACTGCTCACGGCAACCAGACGGGAACTTTTACAAAACCAGAGTGCAACCACGAGTCTCAGCAGCTTTCCTCTTTCTTGAGTATGTATTCAATATTAACACAAAAATTTATTTCTTATGTACTGTGTAACAACAGATTCCATTACAACGATAAAATGTATGAAAAGGGAAACACAAAATATGCCATTGTACAAGATTAAGGGATCACATTAGTGTTCAGCAAAGTAAGGAGTTATATGCCTTCATTTCACAGAAATCTCAGCTCAGAGCTACTTTTTTTAAATGTACGAAAAAGCACATAACTATTTTCACATATCTATCATAAAACTTCATAAATACACTATTAATACAATCACCTTCCTTTATCCCTCCCCAGTATGTACTAGATGAACAGCTAAAGCATAATTACACAGATGTCTTCAGAGGAACTGTACAAACCTACTCAGCAATGGATTATGGGCACACTTGATCTCACTGACAGGCAGATATTTAATAAAGATTAAGCTAGGGCCCTCTTAAATTTCAAAGGAGAGGTCAAAGTCCTTTCCTGTGCTGAGGTCTTGAGGCTTCTTTCCATTTCATTACCATTTGTCTTCTCAAGTGCCTTTTCTTTTCCCCCAAAGTGAAAGATCAATGCAGAGAGGAACACAGTGCAGCCAGTAAGCAAGGGCCAGCAGCGCACTTGAAAAGCAACAGATTTGTCATTTTTGCATTTAATTTGATGACCCAAACCCTTCCTAACTTACATGTCCAACATACTCAGTAGGGTAAGACACATCTGTAATTGCAGGTAGTGCTCTTTATAGAACTGTATGCAGCAAAACCTGGGCTTTCAAGCCGGTTATCAAGAGACATTCCCTATTCACACCTTTTCTTTGATAGAAATTTGCCTATGAATAAAATTCCACCTGTATTAATTTTTTTAAAGAATTTCTTACTTTGCTTTTATTAAAACTTGTTTGCAGACTGATCTATTGCATTATTCTAATATTCAGGGATCTAAAAAAGCTTGAGATAGAGGATTAAACCTATCTTCAGCCACTAGAGTAAATATATACTCTTGCTAGTCATAACACGTCTTGTGGACTTTCAGGGCCAAACAGTTTAGAAAAATCTTCTTTCCAAAGCAACTTGGTAAATATGGTAAAGCATTAGTTTTTTTCTGGCCTCAAAGAGGCTCAGTGAACATCCTTCTTCCAAAGATAAATTTTGTGTGCATTCACAAAAAAGAGGAAAAAAAACCAAAATAGGAATGCAAATGATCTTAAACAGCACATAGTTGAAGGTGTTCTTCAGTTCATATATGGGTCCATGTTTTACAAAGGAAAAAACTCAAACTGAAATATTCTGATGGCAAAGGAATTCTGTACTGTACTGCACTTGAGCTTTTACACTGTACATTGCTAGTTTCTCATGTGGCCTAGAGAGGCTCACTTCAGGTCTTTTAAAAATTTTCACCAGTTTCCAAAGACAGGTTTTGAAGCAAAACCCTCAAAGATGAAACAACATCAGAAAATACAGTTCCAAGGCATATTTGTTTCATCAATAGTGTAGCTGGAAGACAGAGCTAAACTAATGTAAGATCTTAATGATCCCTCCACTCTGAAGCTGATGTGTACCTCAAGACAAGCCAGCTCGAGGAGCCAGGGCAACAAAAGCTGTCAACATCGGAAAATGATGCTGTGGTTTGTTCCCTGAAGCAGATCAGCAAGAAGCCAGGTAAGAGCTAATGCCGTGACAAGGGAGGTTGCAGGACTGGAATGACTGCTCAGCCACGAGACTGGCTTACCTGCACTGCTGAACTGTATCTGCCATGCAAAGCAAAGCCATTACTTCCCTATTTTGAGGAATTTCAGGTCCTTTTAATAAAGAGCACAGAATTCGATTATGGTTTAACAGCTGTTTACAAATTTAACTTTAAATCTCATTAATTGATCTGAATATAAAACTAGCCACCTTGGGACTTTTTAGTGAAACACCTAAAAAAAAAGCTCACCAACTACTTCACAGGGAAACATTAGAGGACATATGTAAAGCTGCTGATGCAGGGACCAAAGTTCCCTTTTTAAAGAAAACTCTAAGAAGCAAAACTAACAGTACGTGAAGGAACACAACTTAGATACTGCGAGGAACTGAGCCCCACCTGCGTACAGAGAGCAGCTACCATCTGTGGACCCTGGCGGATGAGTGTCCCACTGGAGGCGACACACAGCTCCCGCCCTGACCGCCCACTCGCACACAGCAGCAGGACGGGAAGGCGATGGAGCTCCTTTGCTGGGCACTTCTCGAGCAGCTTTACCTGTTTCCTACCCTGCCAGGCTCCAGCATCGTAGCCAGGAGCGCGCAGGCTGCTCCGGCACTCACACTGCGATGCCCACGGCAAAATGGATGCACAGAGTGAGCACTCCTGGTTCGCAGTGTCTGTTCACACCCAGCTCTGCTGGAACAGCCCCGCAGGCTGCGTGGGGCCGAGACCGCTCCGCTCCCCTTCCCACCCCCAGCAGCCCCAGGCGGGGTTCCGGAGGCCTCTGCCGCCTTTCGAGGGCGGGATGCCGGAGGAGACAATGCCGTCTGCCTGCCGGGTCGGAGACTGGAGATGCCAAGCGGCACACACCCTATAAGGGTTTGGCCACAACCAGAGCTCTCCTCGGGGAGCTGCAGGGCGGGGAGCGCCGCGGGCGCCCAGCGCTCAGGAGGGGATCCCAGCGCACCTCCCTCGGCCAGAGCGCCGCACCGCGCCCGAGCAGCGGAGAGCGAGGAAACCCACCGGGGCTCGCACCCACCGGGGCTCGCACCCACCGGGGCTCGCACCCACCGGGGCTCACACCCCCGGGCTCGCATCCCCGGCAGCGGCAGGATCCGCCCGAGGCCGCCCTCGCCCTCCTCAGCCCCGGCGCGCACAGGAGGGGACTTGGCGGGGAACCGGCGCCCGGCCCCGCCGGCCCGCGGCCGCCCCGGCCCCCCCGGCCCGTCCCCCG